>JABWIB010004762.1:5804-22054 GCA_016617825.1 Platyplectrum ornatum
TAGTCTTCCAGGTTTAAAGATGGAAAACAAGAACCAACTTTCACCTTTTCCTTTATTGAATCAACCTGCAAAGGAATTCAGAGGGTGCAGCTTAGAAAATCAAATTTTACATCAAGCATAAAAAGGGAAGAATAAGCAAAGAAAATAAAACTGCAACTGTTAGAAAGGATAAAACCAAAATAAAAAAATGTGACAAGAAAAAGGTAACAGGCATGTGCTTAAAGGGTGACTGAGATTCCACATTAAACAGTAATGTATATACGGAAATAGAAAAACGTCTGCTATGTATTGTTAGAGGTAGCATGGGTGCAAACAAGACAAGAAAGTGCAAAGACAAGAAAGTCCATTGATGTGGCCTCTCAGAAAACATTCAATGAACAATCATGAAGCTTAACCAGAAAACAAAAATATAACATAACATAAAAGGTAGAACTTCTAACATGGTGTTTGTTTTTATGGTTTAACATCTATCTACATTTGATTCGCATTACTTTTATTTTACCTGGAGCTATGGTTATTAAGTGAAACTCTAGTACACTTAAGCATAATAAAAACATGGCGCTTATAGCTTTTGTCCATCTTAAAATGTATCAGACCTAAGGTAACAAGTGTTTAGTGTATGGGCATTCAAATAATCTAATCATATATATATAGGTATGTGCAGCAGCACAAAGAAATGAATGTATGAATTGCATTTTATTCAGATGTGAGTGCAAGATAAGTGCAAGCTTGAGGAAGGCCTTTAGTTTTGACAACAGATGAAATGTAGGTAGCTTATATGGACAGCATATTACTTCAGCCCTTTTGTAATAGATGCAGATTAATGGGCCTCACAATATAATGTAGTAAAACCATACAGCAACAGATATCTAACATCTGGAAATAAGTTATAGGCCTGTCAAACATATGAAAATATCTAAACAGTGGATGAGCAGGCACTGTGAGGACTGAACACTTTGTAAAACAAATAATGGCAGAGTACATCTGTGCTGCTTCCCTACAGCATTAACAAAATGATTACATTTGGAATTTGTTGTAGAAGAAATGTAGGTAATTAAAAATATGTATCACTCTGTTTTTCTGCATGCATGAGGAAGCTTGCCTGATTTACAAGGCAAACACATTTTTGTGGCAAAATTACAGCAAATATTTCTTTGCCAGCTGTAACAGCATACCATTATGAGCACTGTCAACAGGCTGAATGAGGAGATTATAGGTGGAGTAATTTAGTTAAGAAAAGAAGTATACTGTTGAATGTACTAGGAAATAAGTTCAACACAACCACCCTATTAAGCAAGTAGAGACTATTAAGCAAGATTCCTATGTGGGATCAGGTCTTGTTATTGTCATACTCGTGAGATTGTTTGAATAAAAAGTTATGGACTAAATATTGTGTAGGTGATTTTAAATTTGGAGTGTGTGAGTGTGTGAAAATCGCCATTTATATTTACACATATGGAACAAGATGTCAATGTTTGTGGTTATATGTACCTTTGTTTTCTTTGCTATGTTTAAAAATAAAAATTTACTCATTTACTGGATTAAAATAACTGCAANTGTTCATGCTGTTCTGATGGTTCTTTAAATATGCGTGTTGATCAGTGGTACTTGTTACATAATGAACGCTATCAGACAGTTAAAGCATACTTGATCATAATTTGTTTTGTGAATTAATGTTGCGCAAATTATGAAGCCATTTGCACATGTAGTCTACCACTGCATACAATTATTCTTATCACAAAATGAACTCCCCTATTTAACATAGTACACACAGAACATTTACCTTTGTGTTGTCTAACTGTACTAGGAAGAAATGCTTCCAAAATGTAGAACATTCATAATTACTGCAAAAGCATAAATTAGGAACATCAATAATAATTCATTAATGGACCTTGTACTTTTAAAGGATTTGAGACTATTGTTTCTGTAGTAAATATATTGAGAGCATTTTTCTTAGTACAGCTGTGGCTGACAATTTGATTCCATTTCTTGTTGAAGAAGACTTGGTTTCCTTATGATTTTCCTCTANAGCCACTTAAAATAAGGGTTGACGATATGCATATACTATCTTATCGCCAATGCAACAAAAAGTGAGGGAAGAATCCACATATGATATGGGGCACTAAAATGTTAAATTCTCTATACAACAGATACAGACTTCTGATTTTTTAATAGACTGTCATTGCATTCTGTGCATACATGTTTTGTCCAATCACAATCATCATCTTAAAAGGTAGGGTATGGCTATAGGCGATGAAAGTTTTTTGGTGTGTTGGAGCTGCTCACATGGATGTCCAGAAAATAGAAATCTACCAATACTAATCAGATGGCATCAAATAATTGCAAATCTCGATGAATACACAAAAGTGTCTGGATAAGAGCTCCCGTTGTAGCACACAGGTAGACGACAGTTTCCTTTGCAGCAGAATTTGGTATCTCTTACCTTGCTTAAGTATTCCCTCATAACTTGAATGAAGTAGGGCATGGCAAAATCCATAATGTTGTGTCTCCATGCTGTTTCCAGGACAACATCTGGCCGCAGCAAATCATAGCAGGTGAAGAGACATGCAGCAAAACACTCTTTCTTGCCTTCCACTAAAAACCATTGCAGCAGTTCCTCTGCCAGTTCTGTGTCTTTGGATTCAGAGGCATACTGCATAGCATCCTGTAAAACAAATGTGAAACCTAAATATACAAAGTCAGTATCACCAAATCACACAATGAAATATTAGAAATGGAAATCCTTGACTAGAGTTTAGTCACAGGTTTTCCTACTTACCTTATACAGTCTGTCCTTCTTGCATAACTCCACACTCTGCTTCCAGCGATTGTTACCCTTAAAAAGGTATGCAGCAATTCTCCTAAATTCAATCAACTCATGTTTCTCCAAACGTTGGGCAAGGGAAATGTTGTCAAAGTTGTCATAGGCATCAATTGATGTGCGAAGAGCCTTTAAANATTTGAGAAATACATTGTCATATTTGAAATAGCGTAGTCCAGTATAAAATGAACAATGGTTTCAAAAGCAAGTTAGTTTTACCTGGTAGTCCTCCTCTGTAATGAAAAGGTTATTCAGAGACTCATTTACAGATTTGTTGTTATGGTTCTGGACAGAGCGAAGGTATGGTTTCACCAGAGGAAGTTGCTTCACCTTCACAAAAAAGGGAGGAGAACATTTCAACAATGTTGTATTAGATTATACAGCATTACTGAATTAAAGTATCTTTACTGTTATGCATCCCTATAATTTTAGTAATATTTAGTATTATTTAATATTAACAAAAGATATGTAAAAGAAAGTGGGTAACCCACAGAGTACATTACCTTGCTGAAATAGTTGACGGCTCGGGTGTGGTCCAATCTTGGGGACAGCACCATAAGGAGGTCGTTAAGCAACAGAGGCTTAAACTCCAAGTAAAACTGTATGGCTCTGTAATACAGCTCAACATTGGCCACCTACAAACAAAATATAATATAAGGCATACGTTTCTGAAATAGCAACCTTTAATAAGCTGATCATACTGAAATGCTCACTGTCATGTTAGCCTCACACACAAAGGCTGCAGAAAGAGTAACCACCCCTAAATCTACATCAGGGACATGAACAATAAAAACAATCTTACCTACAAAACTACAAAGTGTGATTATTTCAAAATCAAGGAGTCTCAAGCATTTTTGCTTTGCTACATATAGGCACACGCTTTTTGCACATGTTTTTGGAGTACACAATTAATAAAATAATGTGTAATACAGGATGGTTAACACTCAACATAAGGCTTACAATAATAAACTTAGATTACCTTAGTTATGATATCTTTAAATTGCCCTTCCTTCCAGGCATCTGTGGGGTGGCTCATCATGGTTAGAATGGCATTGTCATATTCTTCATATTTATCATACAAAAATACCAGTTCAGCCCAGAGATGAGCTTGTTCTGCTGCTCTCAACACCTGTAAAATGTAAAGAATAAAATCATATTTGTAACCAGGTTTTTCGTCTTTTTCATGTCATGTCATCTATGTAGCTAAATTTCTGTTTAGAGGTCTACAAGCACATACATTACCTTGGGAATGTTGACTCTGGACCAGAACAGCTCTAAGTGCTCTCTCATTTTTTGTGGTTTGAATTTAGAATACAAAATGGCAAGCTCTGTGAACATGCCCATGTGCGCCCGCTCCAGACCAAGAGCTGCTTCTAGCATAGTGATGAGCTCTTCAAAATATCCACGATCCTAGAGAGAGAAAACAATATTAACCATACACCAGGCAAAATTAAATATCAGAAATTGCACAAAATAATTCCATTCAAATATTTGGATAGTACCCGAGAAAAAAAACCCACCATCTGTACTTACCTGATAATAATTTATGAGCTCCTCTAGTTCATCAGCATGTACTACAATGTGAAGGCCACACATTTGGGCAAGACGAAACTCTTTGCCATCTACACAAGCAAAGCACACCTGCCACAAAAAATAAAAAAAAACAATTACCATATGTTAACATTTCAGCAGAACATCAGTTTCTGACTTAAAACNAGTTTTTACCTCCTTCCAAGTGCGGGTGCTGTTTGCCTTTCGAGCACCATCAACGGCAGCTTGATATTCACCCAGATGAACCAGTGTTGATGCCAAACGGCCAAAATTGGAAACATTGTTGTATAGAAGCTTAGCAGCATCATACATTTTTTCATCATAGCAGCGGTCACCAACCTAATACAAAAAGAAAACAAAATTTTTTATATGAAAACGTTTTTCAAGGGAACTGAACAAGTGCATTTCTTAAGTATTTAAACGAGACAAGATCTATCCATTGTATCAAAGTGTTTAATTCTCAAAATAAACTAAACTAAAATACCATGCTGGGCAATACATTCAGGAAAATGTTAACGTGTCAACTTTGCTAGTTAATTCCAGCATACAAGACGATTCATCTTAAGAATTCATTGGCCAACCTGACCAATGATCCATAAGTTACTACCAGAAATTCCACTGCGTAGCACCCTGCTGTCTTAAGAATTCTTCTTTTAATCTACAGTGAAGACAATCTCACAAACCAGGACCAGCACAGCTTTTCAGAAAACCATAGACACATTTCTCATGTGTTGTTGTCAACGACACAAGGTAAAATTTTCAGGAAACTTACTTGCTGAATGTGGGCATTGTTTGGTCCATTAATAAATTCCTCGAGTTCTGTGAGACGGTTAGTTTTTGCAAGAGCAAAGATCAATTCTGTTTCTACATAGGACTCTCTTGCCTTCTTACGGGCCATCTGAAGGTATTTAACCAACTCTTCCCAATTTCCTGTAGAACATTGTAACATTAGCCAGCCATCTACACAAGCAATAGGGTTGGTAGGGTCTCACCTTATGACTGGTGGATCCTTGAAACATTGCCATTAAGATCTCTTTGGAATTTGTATTATAAAGTAATACTTCCACAAGAAAGAAATTATAATAAATGGCAAAACAATGCTACGACCTTCTAAAATAAGGGACCTCTTATTCAGGCATAAATTATCACATTATATTGTTACATAAGTTTATCAAAAGCAGCAGTTAAAAAAACCTTAGTGGATTACAATATATTATAAGGTATACATTACCACTGGCATTGGCAGCTTGCACAACTTCCATGAAAGAAGATGGATCATCTGCTTTAATGTAGGAGTCAATTGCTTCTTTGACCATGCCTTTTTGCAACTGAGCCTTGGCTAGTTGGCTCCACACAGCAGGCTCATTGCAGCGTTCAGCAAATTCATAGGCACGGTCCAAGTTTCCAATATGCTCAATTAAAACCTAAACAATGTAAATGTAGTTTTAAAATCTGAAAGTGCAAAACATAATAGTATACCAGTGAACGGACACTTGCGTACCTGGATGGCAGACGTATTTACGTCAAATTTCCTAAAAATGGCAAAAGCTTCCTCATATAGTTCATTACTAATTGCTATGTTAGCAATATCGGGGGCATCATAGTTATCTAAGCGGTTGATGTATTCCATTACTCTGGTTCGGTCAGCTTTAATAGCAGTCAAGATTAACAGGTTCTGGAGATTTCTGAAAAGGTAACAAGTTGGTTAAGACAAATAAAAACAGGCTTAAATGATTAATGTGCAAAGTAAAATTCCGACACATTAAAAAAAAAAAAACACAAAAAAACACCCTAATACCGCGTTCAGATTGCCTGGGCTTTAAAAAGCTGCAGGCATATCGGCGGTGTAGAGTCGGCGTGGAAGCGTGCAAGTCCCGTTAAGACTTGCACCAAACGACGGCTCTACAGTGAAACCGGCGTGCTGTGAGAAGCGGAGGTCACCTAAAAAGACTGTGATCGTAATTATCACATGTCTTTTTAGGCCTATTACCTCCCCTCATACACGGCAGGCCGGCTCCAGACGCGTTCAGTTTGNTACAAGGGAGCCAGCGAAAAACCTTTTTCGGCGGCTCTGGAAGCCGCCGATCCTAAGCCATCGTTTTTAAAAGGCACCGTTCAGACTGCCTTCAAAAGGCGGCTTTTACAATAGGGCCGTCGTTTTCGCAGAAAACGACTGCTTTATTTGGCAATTTGAACGGGGTATAAAAGAAACAAGCTGTCTGAAATCTATCAAATGAGGTCTCATGGGTCAATGCTAAAAAAAAAAAAAGAGTTATTACTATACTATTTATTAAACACCCTCTCTTTGACTTTGTGACATATTAAAGAGAACATGTTTTACCTGTGTTCACTGAAGACAGAGTTGTCCAAGACAATCTTTTCTAAGAGTTCAATAAGCTCATTGGGAAGGTCAGCGGTCATGAAAGCCTTGACAGTGACAGAGACCTCCTCAGGATCTTGGGTTTCAGACAGAGCTGTTTGTACAACCTATCAATACATAAAACATAAATTTACATCTATACAAAGTGCAAACAGTCATAATTTACCCACAACCATAAGTATAAATAGGCAGTACCTGATCAATCAGAGGTCTTCTATATGGGTTGCTTTCCAACAAAACACTAGCCCATAATTCTGGGTCTTTGCGGCGTACCAGATATCTTGACAGACTTTTAAATAGAGAGTTTTCATTGCAAACCTAAAAATATATATAGGTATAAAGGCATTTGTAGGCTTAGAGATTCANATTACTAATAAATATAATATCAAGGCAATCGCCATAAAGAACAGTGTTTAGTTTTGTAATTGCGAGACTTACACTGATCAGTTCNAGGTCACACTGTCCTCGTTCATAAGCCACACAAGCCAGATGGGGATCTCTCTTTTCACAATACTTTCCAACAACACGACTGTCATAGTATGGATTTTCACGAAGNAATCGTTCTGGATTGTTATTGCTGTCTATGTAAATTTTAGCCAAAGCATTGTGAGTGGCTGGCTCCTCACAGCCCTCATGGATTCTGGATTCTAACCATGGAAGAAGCAACTTTAACCTAAAGTGATTTAATTACATATATAAAAAAAAAATAGAAAAATAGGAGTAAGTGACTCAATAAATACATAAACATACGTACGTACATATGGCTACATTGCATTTTAGAAATTGTAAAGGCCACAAATAGTGTACAGATTTAATAAACACATATAGACGTACATATTTGTTCTTCCTGCAGTGACAGTACAGGAGGCATAAAAAACATTTTAGTNTGAATTAGGTTAAATGAGGATATTAAGCAAAGCAACTTTAACATATGTACCGATTTCTTTTCTCAACTTCAGCAACAAGTTCATCAGTTGAGAACTGTCCTCTCACGACCAGGATGAGGTTCTTAATGACATCCTCAGAACAATCCACATCAAGCAGCCCACCAATAACCACAGGCAACCGACTTGGGTTAACCTAAAAAAAATATATATATATTTTTTAATCATATAGCTGAATAGATAAGTAATTGCTGTGGTTTCTTTAATGACCACAGTTAATCTGATCAATTTGAAGACCAATTGTTAAATTTGCCAGTTGCACAGCGTGCTTTATTTTTAATAGAAAACAAGCAAACCATATCTTCAACTGATACATTTAGAAAGGGTGTTTAATGAAAAGAAAACCCTGTCATATAAAGTTTTCTCTTTTATAACAAGTTGATTATAAAGTCATAATACAAGGTCTGACAGACAATATTATTTTGATCTACACCATTACTGAAGACTGTCAAAAACAGTTGTAGGACACTTACCTTCTGTACATATATCTCAATATATTTCTGCAGATTGTTTCTGTACAGGTACAGCACAAGATCGTGTACAAAATCAAATCGGTCACAAACAATTATGAGCGGCAGCTGGTCTGTAAGTTTAGCTTCCTGCAACAATGTACAAAATAAGTTAATACTGAGCAAAATCAAACAGGAGAGACAAAGAGCTATACTAGCACAAAGTCAACAATTTAAAGGGTACAAATGTAAATAATTTCATACAAGCTATATAGCAGTAATATACAAAGATGATTTTTCAAAATTAAGCTAAAATTCTTCAGACAACAATGCATGCCATTATATATATTCTGTTGTGTGTGTTTATAATAAAAGAAAAAAGGGCCGATTTCTGAAGTGACATGTCACTACTGTATGCAGTAGTTGCAATATTTTCACATAGGAGTCTAGGGTTAATTATTAATGTTCCAATGAAACAAAACAAAGGAAGCCTTACTGTGCTTTTTGTTCCACATGACAATCCTACATACACAATTACACAATAAATATAGTGGGGGGGGACCCATATATGATTTACCTTGTACATGTCCTGACCATTCCAGACAGAAGGAAAAGCACATATAATAACAAGAACTTCCATCAGGACATATTTAAATACATTAAAAATCACTGACTATATGGGAGTCTACTTCTAAAATGTCATAAAATTGAAGCACATTTATTTTATCTTAAAGGGATTGAATCTAAAGGATTGCAACTAAACAATGCTATTATGCAAGACAAACCTAATAGGGNAATGTAGCTTCAGAGTTTTCATTCCAGGTTACCATGACTACAACATGCATAATTCCCATATTTAGCGTATCTCTATCAACAGCCCTTCGCATGATTGGAAATCAAAACATGAATTTAAAAGATGGGACTATGATAAATATTGTTAAAAAGGGTAATTAAGTGTATGCCAATAGTTTTTGCACTATGCCAGTAATGCAAAAGATAAAAAGAGCAGAATTAATTGGTTTGCAACAATAGTTCATAAAGAAGAGTNATTTCACAGATGAAATCAGATTCCTAATGGGGCACCCAGTTGATCGTTCTGATCACAGTCTGACTGTGGCCATTTTCCTGGTACAAGTTGTACACTGATCCAACATTTACATGTACATTTTATTGCTCTTAAAATGACAATTGTCTGGGGTTCACAAAATAAAAAGAGAAAAATAAAAACACAAACTGAGATCTATTTAGAAATAACAGCCTTAACATATAAAAGTAATGCGTATTATTTTCACCACAACAGATAACCCTGCCACATAAGCTTACAACAGCAGGTACAGCCCTGTGAAAGTTGAATGTGAATACTGTCAATTTTGAACACACATCAAAAATATGGTTAGTACTATTTGTATCCTACAGATTCTTAAATAAAACATTCACAAAAACTCAATACATTAAATTTAGGAAGAGTAAAATTCTGTAACTGTAAATGTTTCCGTATGAGAAATCACATTGCGGTAACACTTGCCTTGAGAAAGTTTTTGACACGCTCTGGATCATAGCAGTTACTTTCTCTGCAAATTCTCTCAACCTCCTTAATCTGGCCAGTTTTACAGGCCGCCTGAATATATTTGAAGTGAACATCCGGATCTTGGCTGAAGTTGACAATAGAGCCCAAGAAATAGAAGAGTCCTAAGGGGGAAAAAAATCAAACAAAAACAACATTGGTAAAAAGTAACATGTGCATGTGTACAGTCATTGTTACAGATTCTGGGAAGTAATATGGTAAGTTTTAGTATCTAGGCTACACTCCAATGAACAAACAATACATATTAACGGATTCAGAAGAAATGTTCTCTACTACTAGGATGATGTGTTACATACCTTCAAAGCTTTTGAAAGATTCAAAGAGTTCAATAAGAGATTGGGTAGAAAGTTGCTCATGGTATTTGGAGGCAACTTGAACACAGATCTGCAGGTTTTGCCGGATGTTTGCAGACAGCATTGCACGCAAGCACTCAAGAGAGTCTTCAACTGACAATGAGCCAAAGTAGTTAACAAGCCACTGAAAGCACAAAAAAACAAAAACATGTTACTTTAACATTAACTGTGACTAAACTTCATTTATAAAAGGGCCAGTAATAGTACTTAGTCCACACAATTTTATAGAAGAGCTTATACAGGTGGAGGCATGGGGTGTTGGGAGTGTGTGTTTTTGTTTGCTTTTAAATAAAGAAAAAAAAATACAGCAAACTACCATTTGAACACTATCCCACCCAAAGAATTCCATATAAAAATGGTATATGAAATGGAAAATTGTCCAGCTATTTCACTATATATAATTCCCCTCCCCTTTCCCAAAATAATAAGTCTCCTAAACTAAATATCATACATAAAGAAAATCCCAGGTTTTCTGACAGATATAGCTTTTACCTCTGGATTGAGTAGATGAGTGTGGACAACTGCTCGTTTAATATCATAAAGGTCAGTGAAGTGTTCCAGAGCTCTCTGAAGTAGACCAGCCTTCTCACAAAGTTGAGCAATGTGAGCACGATCATAGTGTGTAAACATTTGGTTGCCCAAGATAGCATCTGCAACCTAAAAGGTGAGAAAAAAAAATATAAAAGAGTAATACAGTGGTTAGAAGTTTACACTAAGATAACAATTAAGCATTCCTCTCTCTAAACTTAGACTTACCTGAGGAGCATGCATTAAGTTCATCTCAAGAAGACGCGTCTGCAAAGGACCCTCACTAGGACGGTTGTTCTTAAGAGCATCAAGGAGAAAAGCTGTGCACTGCTGGATGAGGTTGTACTCCATAAAAACATCTACAATCTGAGGGAGGGATCAGAAATGGATTAGAAAGAAACATACATAGAATACAATGCATCTTCATGTACACAAACATGGCACTAGGAGAATTAAAGTAAACACTAAGCCCTAAATAACATTTCACCTGTGTTATATCAGCCAGTGGTTCTTCATCCTGGACCAACATTTGAGCAAACTGTTGACCTTGGTCTGGATTAATTCTCATGACATTTCTTAGCAGAAAAATCCAGTCAGGAGTATAGCCAACCTATGAAAGGATACATAACAAAGTTAATAAAAAAATCTTATTAAGCCTATTAAATATATTTAAAGATAAAACAATTTGTTACAGCAGAATGAAATCAAACATACCTTTTTAGCATATAGCACAATTTTCTGAACCTGACCAGTCTCTGCAAAGCACTGAATAACCTTGTTAGGTACATTAGCCCTCAGATAAACACTCAAAGCTAGTGTTGGGTCCACAGATTTCACCAGATCTCCAAGTTCTTCAGAACATTCCAGCTGTTTGTGGATATATAAAAGGAAGGTTAAATAAATAATTCATACATATACTATACCCACCCAGACTGTCCTAAGTGTTTTAAGCCCTTTAACTTATGTTATATGTATAGAAGACTAAATCTGTGCACAGGTGGAAGCATAAAGACCAAAATCTGTTAAGCAGAGCTAAACTATTGCACACTAAGCAGACAAATGAACTAAGAATTGTGTTTTACAACAATGTTTGCACGCACCTTGTCTTCTTTCAGCCATTTCTCAAGAAGCTGCTTGCGACCCTGTTGAAGCACTGGTCTGCACAACTCCAGGGACTCATATTTATTCAGCTGACCCTGATCCAACAGAATGCCAAAATACTGCAGCAGTGGTGAAGTCTGACCTGGCTGGGCAGGAACACTTTGAAAGCGACGTATCGTGTCTGGTGTGCGAAGAATACCCTAAAATAAATTAGAAGGCAACAACATGAACATTATAACATTAACAAAAAGAAACAAAAAAAAAAGGGGATAGAAAATTCTTCAACTGCTTTTAACCCCATGAGAAGCATCCAGCAAAGACACATTGGCTAATCCAGAGGAGTGAGGAAGGACAGAAGACCGTCACTGTGTAGACACAGAGGTAGGGCCATCATGGGGCATATGTCAGTTGTAAAGAACATGTATGAGCTATAATGAAAGGGCACAGGACAATGAGTATTTGAAGATTAAGGTGTCAGGCTGATCTATAGTTTGTGAGTAAGGGAAAAACTGATACAAGTGCAAATCTAACCAATGTCATTTTGAGAGGTGNTGTTTCCCTGATCAGCTCTAATTTACAGATGAAACAAAGCTATGACATGTGAGTTGCTGTATGCACACGCATATTATTTATCATAAATGCAAAATAACGGCAATTCATGTCAGGGATTTGCACACTTGCAACTGTTTTGCATTTTAGGTACAAATAATGAGGGAAGGATAGTATAATTAGCTTATGATGGTTTCAACACAAGCACAGAAAAGATTGCACAAAAATTTTTTTTTGATAATTTAGAAAATCAGATATTTTTAAAATAATTAGTAAATATTCANATTTACAGAAGAATTCATGCAATACAATAAATATTAAATGTATTTACTTACCTTTGGTGCATTAGCAGCAACCTTAGCTGCTTCTGAATAATTGCCCTGTGCAAAAAGTGCATTAAATTTGCGAGCAAACAATTCTTCAGCACCTGCAAGGTTGTTGCGGACAGCCATGCGCAGAGCTAGGTCAGGGTTTTGCAGAACATTTGTGATATATGGTATTATATTCTCTTCTTCTACACAGACAGAAAGAACCTGAAAGACAAAACGTTGAAAATAAATTGCACTGGTAACATTGCATTCATCCAGGAACAGGAGGATGTAACAAGGAAAGGGTCCTCACTGGGATAATTTAAAAAAAAAGCAGCAAAAGCACAACATTTTTATATAATTGGCAAATTCTTTGGAGAGTTTTACCTGTCCTTTTCGGTTGACTCCAATAATTCCTGCTGTTGCTTCATGAGGTGCGGTGACAAATATGGTCTCTCCACTAATCCTGTTCATATAGATGCAGGTACCAGTTTCAAGATCATAGAGGTGAATATACCCATACTTTGTAATCAAGAATACAACATCATGCTTTCCACTGATCTATAATAAAGTAAAGAATTAGGTATAGACATGCAAATGAAACCAAAGTAAAAGTTAATACTGGAGGAATTACTCAAATACAGACACATCAACCAATGCATGTTATAAATGCATGTTACAGACATAAATAATGCTCATGCCTACTGGTCTTGCAATGCAATTTGAAATAAAACAACTCCTTATGAGATTCTAACCACAAATTGTGCCTAAAACATACCTGCATTGCTACAGGAAAGTCATTCTGGGCTTCTGGTGGGAAGAAGACATCCACAGCTTTCTTTGGAAAAGGCTGGTTCCCGGTGGGTGGTGTACCAACTTCTATGATATGCAGCTGGAATGCAGGACAATCGTTAAAAACAAAACAAAACAGACAATAATCACTGTAGTTATTTTATTACAATTTTATTATTAAAAATAAAATATAACAATAGCTTATAAAANAGTAAATGGTATTGAATATCATTATCTTAAAGGTTTTGCATATATTGCAGCAAATACTAAGTAATCATTTACAAACACACTATTTTATCATTCTATTTTTTATTCCTTCATTTAAAAATGAAATGTTTGGAAATAAGCTTACCTTGCCACCTGCCTGGCCCCTTACAGCAAAGCAAAATAATGTTGATTCTTCAGCATTCCCCTCCATTTTGAACTGAGCAAAGCTGGCTGCATGACCCTCAATAGGCTGAGATACTTTCCTATCTACAGAGTAAAGTTGCATCGCTCCAACAACGCGGTTTTGCTAAGGAAAGAGTACATTTTGTAGTTAAATTATTACCAAGCTGTTAAAAACGGAAAGCAAAGAATATCACATTAAGCTGATGTTTTAAGTCTTCTCTAATATACATACGTACATTGTATTTAAGAAGACCACTAGAAATAAAAAGTAGAAATTTGGCAAATTCTCACAGTAAAGAAAAAGACTGAAGAGGAAACAGATAGATAGATATATAGATATATATATATATATATATATATATAGATATATATATATATATATATATCTATATCTATATATCTATCTATCACCACACTTTGCAACCAGTAATCACGACACCCACATCCATTGCTGTATGCGAGGAAGAGTCATGTAGTCAAGTAGATTTTTATATTAATTTGGGATTTTCAGAATGGAAAATTATCTTTTTGTTGAAGCGGACTATTTGNGTTTAAATATTTTAAATTATAATAAAATATTGAAGGTAGAAAATAAATATCTACTGAGCAGATACATTTACAACTTACCTGCGCAGATATTCCGGTCAGAAGCAGCCACTTCTGTTTTGCATCTGTCCTATAATTGATGATTTGGCATCCTGCTAGACTGGAATGCCTGTCAAACATCTTTACGGGCTGAGATTCTCCCTCCATACTCCAATGGTATACAGCGTTGTCAGTAACCAGAGCAACGGTGTTTAATGAAATCCACTTCCAGAAGGTGACATCGTCAGTCATGGTATGAGCCTTCATTTTACTTTTCATTTCAATGTTAAAGATCTGGAGGGTTTTTCCAGCTGGAAATCAAAGCAGTTCAAGTTATTCATATTTCCCCCACTGTAAACACAAACCATATTGCTGTTTTACACTGTGGCAGCTGCAAGACAGATGTAAAGTTCCATCATGCATAAGATGCATTTCATAAAATGGAATGCATTTAAACAAAAAGCTGAATCAAAGTGAAATGAACACTATAAAATTTCAACACAAATACCTCTACAGTGAAGATTTTGGAGCTTTGTGCAGTAAGAAGCAGGGAAGATAAAAAGGAAAAAAAAATAGAGAGGAAAACCACAAAAAAACAAAAACAAAAAAAAGTCAACCAATATTAAAGATAAAGTATGGGAACCACATATTATCCCCTCATGCACGCAAAAAGGCATGGCTCCTCACACCATGTATTACCAGCCACAAGAAGACATTTGTAATGCTTAATGTAACATCAATATTATCAAACATTATAAGCAGCTTAAACTGTAGTATATTTACTGTATTAACTGNAGCACCCCATGGCAAAAGGATTATATTAGTACATCTCATCATGAAACTAATTACAGGTATGGGATCTGTTATCCAAAGACCAGTTCTAAATTACTATTCAAACAGAAGAATAAAATGTAATTTTCAAGTGTTGTGAATCATGTTGTATATCTTGGCATGACTAGATCTCCTGCAGCAAGAGCTGGAAATGCATATTTAAGAAATAGCTACTATGCCCATTCATTTTAATTTGGTATATTATAGGATTGGAAGATTAACAACACCAACATAGAAACTACATTTTTTTCTTTACATATATAAACGTCTTCCATTTTTGTGCCCAAATATTAAATAAAATACAAATAAATCACGCATACAAACATGTTCCCATAACTTTTATCAGGAAAATGTTAAGGATGGAAAAACATAAGCAAAGAAACAGTTGGCACTGCTAGTATATATAAAAAAAAAACATTAAACCAAATGGACAGAATATTGTATTAGTGAGATCTATTTTATTTATGTTTTTTAATACCTTTGAGAACAAACTCAAATGTATAAATAGTATTTTTTGTGGGTATAACTAGACTGAAAAACATGTGAAAGTCACAGGCTAAATGAATATATTGTGAAATGAACATCTTCATATAGGTTGCTTAGTCTAGGTCTGAATTGTGACACCTGAGCAGACAAGGATTAGTTCATAGAGCAACCCGGAGGTTTTCAGCAANGCCTTAATTCTCACCATATTAAAATAATAAATAAAAACCCCATACATTAGAAAAGATAAGTTCCAATGCTTTGCTGCCTAAACAGATAAATTCATGCCAACGTCCTGAAAGTGAAAATNCATATTATAAGAGAAGGAGAAAGANGTCTGCTTTTGCAATATTCTTTTTATGCACAAGGAACAAATAAATATTGGCCGATCAGTTAAATTCCCCTACCAAATCTAACTATAATGATACAGACCTCGCAATGCTTGCGGCTCACAATAAAAAAAAGCGTTCTCAGTGTACCTCACACAAAAGTCAGCACCTTACATCTACAGTCTACGTTTTATACTTACAGTGTGCAGGAGCATTCTCCCCAGATACTGCTTCAAAATGGAAATTTAAAGAAAAAAAAATAAATTGCAGT
>JABWIB010004764.1:0-18046 GCA_016617825.1 Platyplectrum ornatum
GCGGGTACGCTATAAGGAGGTGGGAGACCAATGGGAGGCCGCCAAACAGGCGAGCCTCCCGGATGACGTGGTGGAAGGGGGCTTTGGCTGCGATCGCTGGGCGAACGATCGCGTCCCGCTGTGTGATGAGCGGGGCGCGACCGGAAGTACGGGGGATGCGTCCTGTTGCCAAGCAACAGGACGCTTGAGAGAAACTGCCGCGAACAGCTGGGGCTGACACACAGACACATAATACATACTGTATATACAGGAAACATACTGTAAATGTTTTTGTGTTAGTGGTATAATTATAAGTTATCTATAAAGGCAAAACATCTGTGTATCTGATATAAAGCATAATGGGTAATACTGTTTTTTATCAACCAATCAGATTGTGTGAAGTCTTACAACCACATTGGTGCTTATTTGGAATCATCATCAACAGACAACTCTCTATGTTTTATTATCACAAGCTTAGAAAATGAATGTCCTCAGACCTTCCATGCTTTCTCTTCGATCGGATAANAGTGTGACTACACATTTACTAAACTGCGGGATTGGAAAAGTGGGGATGTTGCCCATAGCAACCAATCAGATTCAAGCTCACATTGTAAAATGAAACAGAGAGCTTGAATTTGATTGGCTGCTATGTGCAACATCCCCACTTTTCCAATCCCCGCAGTTTAGTAAATTTAGGCCAATGACTTTTGTGCACAGCGGTTTTGTGCCCCCTACGAACATTAGATTTCTCACAATATCTTCATATTACCGTCTTCTCAATACTATGAGCATATTAGAAAATCTAAATAAATAATTCTTATAATAGAATGGACTTCTACAAAATCCTGTTGGTTTGTTATGATGGCTTATACGTGTATGACTTAAAGAGGCAAACACACAAACACACACTTTTATAATATATTATTCCTCACCGTCCATTTAGTCTCAGTTGAATCAGATACTTCAAAAACCTTTATCGATCCACCATAATGGACTAATCGCTTCTCGTTATAGTTGAAATTCTGACTCTACAAATATAACAATATGTGCTTTAATAATAAAATTAATATTATTATAATTACTCAGACTTTACAAATATAAGAATATGTGACTATATGACTCTAATAATAATAATGGTAAAAATAATAATCATCCTTATCAATCATATAATAATTATTCAGATTCTAAAAATCTAACAATAACATTTTAAGTGGATAGCAACTATGATTGTTTACTGCCTTGTAACTAGATTCACATAGATTTGGATGGCGTTGGCCACAAAGAGTTGGCACATGGTCAATTTTTTGTTTATGCCAAATGCAAAATAACTTTGTTCGATTGTGTGTGATAAAATCTACACATCTTCAGTTGGTCTTTTGGTTAGTTGACACAGTACTGAACCTGATGGATTATGTGCCAGTGTTATACCACCTCATTCTCAATAATTCATGATGGCCAGCTCCATCAGTGGCTTCCATCATAGACTTCCACCTAAATTCTCTGGTGGAATCTCTTCTGCACATGGACCTCTCACCTTGGCTGGATCTCCACGTAGATCACTGTTTTGGGTGGTGACAACAGAGACACAGCGCGTTTTCCTCCAGGGGAAGGTCAATGTCTCCTCCTTCTCTTTCACCTGCTGATTGTTCTGCAACTCGAAGACACTGACCCTGGAATCCATCTGAATGGTGGAAATGTGAGGACAAAAGTGACACCTAGAATACAATATTAGCAAATTATTTCTCACCAATTACAAATTATATCTTACAGCTATGACATCACTAGTTTCCAAATATATCTATATAGTTTAAAGGTAGTTGACTTAATAACCAAAAAGCATAGTAATAGAGCATAGTCCTATCCCCCCCCCTTCTACTATACATCCCCTGCCTGCTGCTTAACCATAACCTCTCCTTTTATGTTCCATTCCCTCCCTGCAGCCTAATCCTAACCTTCCCTTCTCTGATCCATTCCCTCCCTGCAGCCTAACCCTAACCCTCCCCTTATCTGATCCATTTCCTCCCTGCAGCCTAACCCTAACAAAACCTTTCTATGTTCCATCCACAGCCTAAACCTAATTCTTGTCCCTCCTGTAAATTGTAGTGTAGTTACCGGTCACAAAGATTTTTAAAATATTTTAATATATTCAACAATTACACAGACGCAGCTCGGCTGCCTGTTATATCATTGTCAGACATGGTCATTCTAATCTAGTAATGCAACCATGCTGGTAAATTACAGTAAACAGAATCCGACCTTCTGAATAGACGTATTAGAGAATCACCGAGATGCCAGTGACCGTGTATGAATCCTCTAATCAGTGCTATTTTATATATGTATATTGTATTACATATGTATGTACGTACACAAATTATCTGATACAGGGTGTGACACAAACACAATCTGCCTCCAATCACATAAATCTCTTTAAATACAAATTACCATCTAATGGAGGACAACTAGATTCTAACAAAGGGTTAAAAAATGACAGGGGACAGGTAACACACAGTACTTACACCTCTTCTCTCTCTGGTTACGGGGAAGTTGTGGAATATAAAATGGTGATGGTTCCTTGCACTTTCTCTTTCACTTCTTGGAAACAGAAACCTTTAACCCCTGCACTGCCAGGAAAGACTGACTGAGATCACCAGACTAAAAGGGGAGGAGAGGGAACTGTAGCGTTCCATAGGGTGAGGAACTACACGTATCAGCTTTCATGTTGGACCTCTGCCAAAACTTCCCCCAAAATCTCACGGTGATCATCGTAAATCTAGGCCTAGGTGTGCATGGGATGCATAGAGTACCATTCCTTGACCCCATACCCCCCCCCCCGTCTATACTCCCCATCCTCCGAGTGATTCACAACTTCACACCTTACTTAAATAGGAGGTTCCCGAAACGCGTCAGTGTGACTCTATACCACTCACAGTATAGTTATTGCTTCAGACGTAGTCTTCTCCATCCAGCAACCCAGATGTCATGTGTCAAACCCACTGCAATGTTTTGGTAAAAGAATCAGCATTTGCCTTAATTGTATTTTTGAATGTTTTATTGAATGAACTATTTATCATGTTTTATTAAGTGTTTTATTCTATGGATGTTTTATTGCATCAAGAAAATACATTTAGTAATTACTTTAAGTTTCTAACGTATTTCTTTGTTATTATCCTTATGATCACAGAGAGTTATCAGGTATCCTTTAATAAAAACCTTTTAAAGGATCTTTTACAGGAGTCTACATATAGGTTCTTAACATACAGCAGCAAATTATGCTGATACATGTGAGGTAAACTGAAGGAAAAGGGTAACAGTGACATTAGAAATTACCAGTCTTGAACATTCTTTGAATCCAGTAACTGAGCCAGTTTCCTTCCAGTAAGGGACCAGGAGGGGGGCGTTGATCCTTAAGCTGGGTACACATCAGCAGGATGGTAACATTTTACAATCTCATGATTAAAAGATCTCTTCTAAGGATCTGACACATGCACAAGCTGAACTATCCCAGAATCCTTTGCTGCACTATTATACTGCAATTACAAACTCGTCCACCAGGTGGCTCTATACTGAAGTTTTAATGAGAATTGTTGCTCTGAAGATCGTGTGTTCAGTAACCACTAAAGTTTTCTATAGACATAGTTAATCAAAAATATGAGGAGATCCTAACAATTGTTTCACAAACCAGACTGTCTGAAACCATCCAGCATTATGTTTGAGGAATACACACTGAACAGATATCTGCTGAAAAAGTCCTTTACCGTTTGATTGAAAAGATCATCTGTGTATATTGGTGCTGATAAATGGGGACGATTTACCCTTGGTATATAGCCAGGCTCCGGTACAGGCTTCAGCCAACAGTAGAGGAAGTTCTTTTATGAATGGCAGGCATCCCACCCACCTGAATGGACAGGTTCCTGTCAAACCATAATAGAACTACCTCTCCCTGTATACTCACCTCTNTGGCAGCTCCTATGCTATGCTTTTATACTGTGCTTTAACACCTTCCTGTATCCCTGTATTACAACCTGTATAGATGGGACATGGACAAATATAGATTTTTTTTTTTCAAGAATCCATTAAAGAATCTAACGAAACACAATTCAACCAAAGGCCACACAATGTGATAAACATGCCTTCCTGATGACATTTCCAGTGAATATAACATTAACGCTCTGATACATTAGCTAACACCCATTGATGCAGGGTTCCTGTATTTTAGTATTGTTATCCTGCTTAGGTTTTTTTTTTTTATTAAAAAAAACTTTCACGACGACAGAAATTCATTTGGTCACTTTTATTTCACATCTTGATGCATCTTTATTGAATTAGTTAGTAGTACAGGCTGTGGATGCATCTCTCGTGCTCTTCATGTGATTAATGTTATGAGGATCATTGGATAGACATGGGGGGTCTCCATATAATCATAAAGAAGGAGGACAAAGAAAAAAACTAAGACATATTGAAATACATTTTCCTAACGAAACTGGAGGGGGCTGATCNTCAGGCCGATGGCGTCCTTACCGATCTCTGTCACCTGGGAAAAAGATAGAAAGAAAGAAATGTCAACATTTTTTGCTCTTATTGTGGTCTTAAAAGCAAGCACAGAGAGCATAGTGAAAGTTACTGCTGGGTAATGACATGATGAGTGTCAAGGGTTTAAGAAGGGGAGGGGGGGGGGGGGGAATGTTACACAGGAAATATACCATGATATATGTTATACCTATGCAATACCAGGATAACAAAGGAGTCAGTTAAACTTGGGTAAAACCATAGCGAGTATCAGGGAAGTGAGAGTTACACCTGGGTAAAAACAATTATATTGTTTAGTTGCCCGTGTAATGCGGCTGGTGATATGGGATGGGGGTGGATATTGGTGGAAGGGATAAATGTTGAAGTCTGATGATTTCTACTACACTCCAGGTGGTGGCAATTTCATGTCTCGCTTACCGTGGTGGCTCTACAGATCTGTCCTTTGTACTCCGGGCTGTAGCAGGCACCACTGAGTGGGCATTTCTCCACCGGTTTCCCCCGGTATATGGGCCGGTAGGAGGCGGCACATATATCGAAGGGGTTGTGCATGTCGTAGTTGAGCTGATGGGTGTCTACAAGGTTTTTCTCACAGGCGGACAGGATTTTGCGCGTCTGTTTTAAAAGAACAGATAATGATTAATAGAAAGCACGAGGGAGGTGTCCTGTCAAATACAAGAATGGCACACTTACCTGCTGAGACACTTCCGGTTTTGGGCCCAACTCCAGAAGCCGCCTGGCGAATGAAGCAGCAGTTTTGAAGTTTTTGAGTTTGAAGAAGAGGTTGACGGCTGTCCGGAGGACAAGGATCATATGCACCGGTTGCAGGTTGACATGTGTGAAATAAGCTGCCATCTGCAGAGGAGATAATGATTACATGAATTCTGCATCATATCAGGACATCATAAGCATCACGTCTCTCATTTTAGGTGAATCAAAGGTGTAGGGAATAACACTTAAATGTTGGGAGTTGGGAAAAGCCTAAAGTGACCACTTCTTCAGATTGTGGAGGCTGTATGGGACTGTTTCATGGTAAGATGGGGTCCAAGACTGTAAAGACAATACCTCCGAGGTGGGAAGGACTGCAGCTTAAGGACAGGGACCACACCTTCAGAAGTACCTCTCTTTTCACCACCGAGTACCCCCAATAAATTACAGTTCTCCCATAGATAAAGGAGCCGTGTTCCCTGTCTCCCATGTTCTGTCCCATCACTCACCTCGCAGATACGTTTCTGTTGTTCCAGGGTGTCTTTAGGAAGCTTCTTTCGTTCTATTTCCATAGACAAGCCGACAATATACTCTCTGCAGATAGTGATCAGCTGCTGGGCCTGAAACGTGAAAAGTCAATTGATGAGACCACTGCTGACACAAGCGTTACATTACCGTCCGCCCTATCACATACGGGATGACTGCTTCCTCACCTCTGAGATCTCCTGCTTGTTGTCCACCACCAGGAGAGGGACACTCAGGAGGATGAGGCGGAATTTCTCCACGGCCTCCTCAAACTTGCCAGAGGTGGTCAGCTGGTAGCAGACCTGCAGGCGCTGGATCAGGTCACTGAGTTTCAGGCCCACTGCAGGAAGACCGTTCTTCAATCCCGCATCCTTCCTATAAAGGCATTGAGAACCAGAGAACTGTGATCAACCTCACATCTTGGACAAAAACACAACACTCCCAACTACAGACAGAGTAAATATCCTTCTCAATCCGGGATCAGTTCCTCAATCCAGTGTTATTTTAGAATTTAATGCATTTGAGGAAAGAAGAATTTGGAACATCCAGAAAAGAAACCACTCCAAGAATCATTACACAATGTACATGCAGGGACATATATAAGACAGCTCATGAAGACAGTTCTTACCAGTTGCGTTGGGGGTAACCGTACATAGCGGGAAGCCCTGGAAGGGCCTGGTAGGTGCTGCGTCCTCGCGAGTAGGTGTGAAGGAAATGCTGCTTGTAAGCTCCGAAATTCACCACTCCCACCTGGTCATGGAGGAGCTGAGAAGACAAGGACATATTGAGTTACATTCAAAACATAGACCCAGAGTGTGGAAATTAAGGGGTGTATCCATATCCCTGTGGTAGACATGCTGCAAATATCACTTAGTAATCTCTGCCTTTATGATACACAAACAGAATTTAAGAACAGATTTTATATAGGACCACGTCCACCCAGTCTAATACATGATCCTCCCATGTAACACTGCACCCATCCAGGTGACACCATGAACTCGGATCTACTCTCAGGCTCACAGCAATATGTACCACATGGAGAGGGGGTGTTCAGAAAAAAAAAAAGCCTCTGTCACAGGTTATGAAGTACTGCCAGCTTACCCGCATCGCTGTTTCAAACGAGCCGGCCAAGATGTGATCGACCGGGAGCTGAGAGTTGTTGCACCAAGCCTGCAACACAAACAATGTCACAACAATCAACTTATACCAACATCATTAACAATCAACTGTGGAGGAATGATTATGCTAAATGTCTTCAATTAACAAAAATTAAAACCAAGAACATTAAAAAAAAATAATCATAAGAGTCTTACCTGTGCCGGGCTACTGCCCTTGGTAGGTGGCACAAAGAAGCCATCGTCTCCTGTTCCTGATGGACCAGATGAAACCTCCTAATAACACAAAAGTACAGGGGGTTAGACAATCAGATGATGGATACTTCAGGTCAGGCACCGGCAAGTCATGACCCACAAGTGTTGATACAACAATCCCATCATGCTTTGCTGTTGGAGCATGCATAAGGCTGCCTGTGCTGGGCCTAAAGGTTGTGGTGTATAGCTTCCGGTTTACTCACCAGCTCTGGTGGAAGATCCAAATCTTCTTCCACGTCCCATCCGCCTCCTTCGTCTCCTTTGCCGGGAGCTTCGTCCCCAAATGTTTCGCCGGCATCCACAAAGCCATCTAAAATGAGAGATGAGAAGACGGTAGAGATCACACATTCTTACATACTATCAGGCAGAACCCCAAAGAAAAGACGTTTCACTTACCTTCATCCAACTGCAGCTCAGCATCCTCTCCCCAGCCTTCTCCTCCCACTGTGTCCACATCAATGTCAGCTGCCATAGCTCCTTTACCTGTGCAGGAAAGAAATAGACCAGTCATGGGTCTTCATAAGGCTTGTATGTCCTCAGAGTCCATAGGAGTTTACTGAAGTTTAGGACTCTTAAACGCTAAGTAATAATTAAAGATGTTTTAGGACATTTAGCTCAGATAATGGTCCATTATCTCTATCCCTAAAAGAGGCCTTCAATGATCTTCAAATAACCTAGAGAGACCACTAGAAAAACATCTGTTGTTCCTATAAGAGAGCAGCATGCCTTTGGTCATCTGGACTTCTCCCGAGCTGCCCCATACACTGGAACAACCTAGATCAACCTATTAGTCCAAGTCTTTAGAGGCCCCCTCAAAACCCACTTCTTCAGATTGGCTTACTCATCCCCCACCTAATCTTTCTACCCTCTCCCTCCCCATCCCAATGCCTTTTGTACTATGCACTGCTCCTGCTTAGCATGTTACTGACACAAGTAAGGTCCTCCACCCTCCTGTCATCTCCCTTTACCTGGCCCCATCTATTCTCCACCTTCTATTTCACCTGAAACGGTCATCTTTCATTGAGTTATTTTCATTGCTTTCTTCTTAATTACTAGCTGTGCATGCTCTGCTCTTGATCCCCACTTCAAATTCTATTATGTTGTACTCTACTTACTATGTTCTAACTTGTTCTGTCTTGACTGTATTCCCTATAGTATGCTGTGACGGATATCGTATGGCACATCATAAATAACGTTAATAATTATCTGCTATGCTACAACACTTACTTTTGCTGGCTATGCTGCCCTCGAAGAATCCCTTGGACATGGTCAGTAGTGGCCAGTTGGTGTCCAGCGGCATGACGGGAGGAGGTGGAAGCAGCAGTTTGGCGTCAGGGTCAACCTCGGGGATCTATGAAACGTGAGGGATTGTTTAATGAAGCAATGTATTAGAACAAACAGGGCTGTGTATAAACTGAAGGGCGGTAGCATTAGAGGAAGCAAATATAAACTTCACTGAAATTCTAAATATTAAACCACAGTCTGGGTATTCACCTCTAATGGCTCAGACTAATCAGTATGGACCGGGGCCTAAATTCACTAAGCAGAGAGTTTGCTGGTGAATTTGAAAGTTGGTGAAGTTGCCCATAGCAACCAATCAGATTCAAGCTCTCAGTTTCATTTTGCATACTGGAGAATGTGAGCTTGAATCTGATTGGTTGCTATGGGCAACTTCACCACCTTTCAAATTCACCAGCAAACTCTCTGCTTAGTGAATTTAGGCCCAGGACCATTAAAAATGTATCATGTCTCACAACTGGAAGGAATGGACACAGAATACACATAAGAAGTGCCGCATTTATTTAGTGCCTCCCCTGAAGTCCTCATATCTCAGTGAACGATTATAAGCTATATAGTAGGAAACACTGATCTTACAATCTCCTTTTCCAGGTCGAAGGTTTCCCGCAGACTCTCCTCCTCCTCGCTGATTCCATGTGTGGCAGCGGTGAGATACGCAAGAGATTCTGGCAAAATAAAAGGAAAGCGTTTAATCCGGGAACCGGGTGAAGAAACAGATTGCTGAAGGAGGTGACGGAGGGAGAAGGAGGTGGGAGCGTATGGCACATACTCTGTCCGCAGTTCTTGAGAATTTTCACTCGCTCTTCCACGTCCCCCAAGTACAGCGCATTCTGGTACTGACCACTCATGTCCTTACGGATCTCGGCTATGAGAGAACATAAACAGAAACATTTTTATCTATTCCAGTTAAAAAAGGACAATGACAAAGGCAACCAGCTCTCATATTTTTGAGTAACAGTAATGCACGTGTCCCTATTTCTCATTCTCAGACCATACTGGATATGATCATCCACTGAAGATGCCCAGGAAACAGAGGAGGGGACAAGGTACAGACAAACTATTCATACTGGAGACTTACATAAACAAGATTCTGAGAATCCCCCTCAGAATTTCCTTTTATCTTTAGAAATATTAGGATACAGAGAAGAAACTAGATCTCTTCATTTATTATTACTTCATTTATTAGGTTTATAACAACTTTATTTCCTCAAAAGGCATTCAGCATACACACAGGCAGATCAACTGAAAAGAGGAAGCAGAGACGACAAAGAATGGACAATGTACCGAATAGAATGGCACTTGCAGTAAGCGCAATGTGAAAACTACCGTCAGATCTTCAACTTAAGTGTCTATGAAGCATGAATGGATAGATTTCTATTCCAGTTCATTGATAGGGCAGACTAAGTGTGCAACTTCTCCAAGGCTCCATGTAACCAGTGACAAAGGATATGTGAAGGAATTTTAGAAGCTTAAAAGAACCAAAGAACAGCCTCCAGAAGAAAAAGCAGTGTTTCCACTGCTCTGGGCTAGTGTCATACCACCTCCCTGCTTCACTTACCAATCTTCATCATCTTGCGCAGCTTCTCCAGGTTCCCGGTGATGAGGTAGAGGAACGCAAGTTTCTCAAAGTTCTTGGTGCGCTGGTAGCACATCTCCACAATCTGGTGGTTACCCTGCAGCAGAGCAACCTCCCCCAGCTTCTCCCAGCAGTTCTTATCGTCCAGGGCTTTAGCGGCTTCCAGAGCGATCTGGAAGTAAAGACAGAGAGGGGTCAGGGGTCAATGAACGGTTATTAGAAGACGCTCTGGTGGCCGGATTAACGAGACCACGTGTGAGGCTGCCACTCCATCCTCTGTACCTCAATGTTACCGCACTCTAGAGCCAGGCTGAAACGCGTCTTCTCATCCTTCACAAAGTGCAGCGCAACCTCAGGGTATCCTTTCTTCTGCAAGTAGGCGATGATGGACTGACCCACAAGCTTAGCGTTCCTCACCATGTGCAGCACCTGAGACCAGAGCAGGGAAACAACTTATTATCCAAAATATAACAATATAGCGTCTCCGTGTCCCCCTGACTACAGCACTTCTCCATTCACTTCCTGTCCCTCACTATAAGCCCAATACCAGCACTGACACCCGTCTCTTGCTGCAATGACTCCCTTGCAGGTACTCACCTCATCGTACTTCCTGTTGATCAGAGCCAGTTTGAACTTGAACTCTGTGGGGTCGATTGTCAGCACACGAGGGCGGCACTCCCGATCCAGGCAATACACGTTATTTCCCTTTACACGTGTGATGTAAATGGGCAGATCGAGAGTGCGGATGATGCCATGATCACTGGAACGACAAAGCAGTGCGTATAACCACTATGCTAACAATGGTGAACAATTCCCAGACATCAAATATGAAGAATGGGTAAAATAACCAGTTATGGTGCCATTAAGTGGACGTACCCAGTGGTGAGTGCGTATTTGATGTGGTTGCTGGTGGTGTAGATGAAGACACCACTCTCGTCCCAGGCTCCACTCTTCACCCGGATGTTCTCATGGATGTTGCAGAGACTCTCCAGCTTCCTGTTACAGATCATGATGGCTGCAAATGGAGAGGAATAAAGCCAATGAGTTTAATGACAGACCTGAGTGTTAATGGCGATGACACCAGAGCACAGGACATTGAAGACGGATANACAACATAAACTTCAGGGGCGCGAGATAATTACCGTGCTTAGCCAGCAGAGCCACGTGGGACATGTCCGAGGACCAGATGACGTATTTCACTTTGGAGATCTTCACGGAAGCCAGAGTTCTGTGGAGTTACACAACTTTAGAGGGGGAAACTTAATTTGATTTATGTTGTATGTAGGAAGGGTTAGAAGTAGACGTTTCATGTATCACAAATACAAAACAGCTTTTCTAACAGTGAAATTTAGATTTTGACAAAGTAGTTATAGATTTACTAATTGTTTTGATTTTGCATTGTGGTACTTAAAGCAAATCAGGGGAAACTTTTAGCATGCTGGGAATTCACCCCTCACAACAGGCATTACCTTTTCTGCTGCACATCAAACAGGGTGATGGAGTCTGAGTCGCGGAGAAGCAGGTTCCCGGTGCCCGAGTAAAAGATCTCATCGCAGTTTGGCACCTGAACCTTCTTGGTGATTTCATTCTTTAGGTTCTTGATAAGAATCTGTGGCAGCAAAAAGTTAGTTGTTTAAAAAGGGAATATAGTGAAGACTCAATGTAATAATAGTCAACAACGGTTGAAGCTACTCACGGAATGCATGCGGTCCAGGACGGCAAATCGGTTTCGTGCCACCCACACAGCGGTCAGACCGGAGGAACGCTTCCCTTCTGGGGCTGTGAGCAGATCAGAATATTTATAAGCGTCACAGAACTCAAAGACGAACATCTTAATCATACTCGTGCTTACAAAATACTGGATAAAAACTTTGCAATACAGGCTCATACTTCCTATGTAAAAACCTTTAAACCCATAGAAATTATTCATTGAAGACATAGGATTGTGTTTGTTCAATGGACAGTTCAATTACTCCTGTAACTCTAGAAACCCAAAATGGACCGTTCTGGAAGCTTAGCACACAAGCTGTGTGAAATACATATCCTGCATGTACTGTCACACAACGCTGTACAACTGGCAGATACTGCACAGAATCATCAGATTTGGGTTCCAGCTCCTAAATTTTAACCAATCAGCGATGTCCTGAGAATATTTTAGTGTGTACTGACACATGACCTTTAGAGCAATGACTACTATTCATTCTACTGTATAGCACCACCTTGTGGACAAGTATGTCATTGCAGCAAAGGTTTAACAAGTTTGTAAACAATGCACAGGAAACTAGAGCAGTGCATACAGGCATAGTTAGGCAGGTCGAGTTTAATTTATTATAATTTTTTTTCATTTACATTTTTTACTACAGTTTACTACAATAAGGAATATTTGACATTTTTTACTACAGTTTTATTCTGTGTGTATTCATCTTTACTCTGATTTGCACCTATTTGCGCAGTTACCAACTACGGATTAGCGTCTTTGTGGTTAGTGAATGTGACCGACTCTTACCATCAGGATTCTGGGAGTCGGAGTCCTTGGGGATTGTGTACAGGTCATAGGTGCTGTTCTCAAGGTTGCTGGCCCGCTATATACAAAATAAATCAATCAGTCACAAAAGGACTATGCTACAACACATACATCTCCAAACAAACTATTTATGTGTTACATTTATACAGCCTATGTAAAACCATGAATAGGGTCACTGGAAACAATAAAAGAATAAAAACTTATAAATAAATTGTTTATGCATCATCCTAGCAATACGATGGTGTGATTGAAGAGGAGGATTATGGATCATACGGCTACATAAAAGGATAATCTCACCGTGCAGAGCAGAACGGCGTTCTCTGCCGGGTTATATGACATGCTGAACACTGGGAACTTGGAGCCACTAGAAAAGATACACATATGATGAGACCTGGAATGCTATTATATTGTAATATAAAATGACACTGCAGAGAAGTAGCCGCTGTGATGGAATCGCATGACAGGCCACCGTCTCACCTCCTCAGCTGCATCACTGCCAGATCCTTGGAGCTGTTGAAGTCCAGTTGCCGGAGGAACCTGTCTTTCACGTAGTACAGGATGTTTCCGTGCACGGCATAGGCAGGACGCTCTCGCTCCAACTTAAACACGATCATACCCCCATCGTGACCTGACACAGAAGAGTTCACACATCAAATTCACACAATGCAGACTCTACAATTACCTCTACATTATGGACAAGGTTCAGAGTCTGAAAATAAGAGGAAACCAGGTGGAATGTTACACCTGGGCAATACCATGATGAATTGCAGGGGAAGGGGGGGGTAAATATCATATGGTGGACAGTATAAGAGGTGACAGGTGATATAACAAAGGTGTAATAAGTAAGGTGTAACAGTAACGCGGGTTACTATCGCTGTACAATAAGCAAAAGCAAAGTATTCTCCCTGCATGCAAACACTAATATTACTTTCATCCCCCTGACACTCAACATGGTATTGCCCAGGTGTACCCCTCACCTCCCTTACACTCATCATGGTATTACCCAGGTGTAACTCTCAACCCCCTGACACTCATCATGGTATTACCCAGGTGTACCCCTCAACTCCCTGACACTCATGGTATAGCCCAGGTGTACCTCTGACCCCCTGACACTCATCATGGGGTTACAAAGGTGTAACTTTCCACCTAATCTCTCATTTTCCTCTTTGCTCATATATCCTTGGTCATGTGGTGTGTATAGTATATATGAGATAATGCTGTGCGCTGTGAGTTACCTGCAGCGAAGAGGTTAAGGTTGGGGTGAGCAGCCAGAACCCAGAAGCGATCGTGGTCTCTGCGGAAGGTCTGGACGCCGGTTCTATGAAGAGAATACACACAAGGCATGTCAGTCCCTTTCAGGATTTTATATTCTTTACTTTTAAAAACAGCAAAAAAAAAAGTGCACTATAAACAAAAAAATAAAAGTATAAATACAATAAAACTAAAATAAAATAAAATGTGTTTGTGCTCTTGCTAGGAACTCGGCATTGTTATTAAGAAACCTCCACCAGTGCATGATACTACAGTGCAGAGCAATCAGAGCCCAATGTGACTGTGGTCACCATGGTGACATGACAATTATTAATGGCAGCCTGCCGTGCAGTTTCTCCATGTGCTGCAGTGATTTATAATGAGGTTGGAATATAAAATACAAAGATTCCAATAAGCAGGAATGGGCGTCCCACCTCTTAGACATGTCCCACACACGGATGCTCTTGTCTTCGGAATTACTAAGGATGAGCTCCTGCCGGGGATGGAAGACTGCACACGAGACGTTGTTGTAATGGCCACGGCACGTGTCCACTTCCCAGGCCTTGGACTCTGCATTAAAATACAGAAACCGCATTTGAATATGAGCAGATGCATAAAAAACAGGAACACAGCGCCGCCATCCAGTGACGGGACCCTATAGGTATATATAATATTCTCAGTGCAGACTCCAGGCTCCGCAATAGAAAATTTGCTCGTTATTATGAAGATGACAAAACTCAATCATTAGAATCCTATCACAACACAGCAGTCACAGGGTCCCTGTCAGCATAGCACTGCCTCTCTCATACTATTCTAAAATAAATCCCCAAGTGGAGGTGTCATAAACCTGTGACACACAGGGGAAGGGTGACCTGAACTGAGAACAGGTTTAGGTATAAAGTTTAATCTGCATAAGAATTAGAACAATTTTTTTTTTCCTGTCTCTGGTGAATTGTCAGCTCTTGTGGTCCTAGTATACATCTATATTTCAGGGCTTATAAGTCACTGCTTACAACTAGAAATCTGATGTTGTAAATCAGGGGTAGGCAAAGTGTGGCTCCCAGGTGTCGAACTACACATCCCAGCATGCTTTAACCGCATAGACATAGTTAAAACCAGACAAAGCATCCTGGGACTTTGTCAACAACTGGAGAGCACCACTTTGTCTGCGCCTGTTGTAGACTATAACATGTTAAGTTTGTTGGTCAAAAGTACTGGCCATAGCCCCATAAACTACATTTCCCAGCATATACTGGGTGCAGTGAGGGAGGTTATCTTGTAACATTAGAGTAAAACGTCAGTAACCTAAACATGCATTGGAATAGTCCACACATTCAGGACACTGACTGCTGAATAAAGGTACATGCGCTATACAGAGGCAGAGGGAGACTAGGGTCTAGGGGGTAATAGGAAGCTAAGGGCTCTACTACATAATACATAACTGCAACCGCGAGAGAGGATGAAGTGTTACTGAATACCAGCAATACCAAAGCGAGTCCTTGCCAACCCACAACTGTGAAGGACGCCACCTTGTGGCCATATTCTGTACCACAGGAGCCATGGCTATTTTAGGAGGTGAGCAGAGAAAGTAGATGTGTTTAAATCAAGCTAGCTATTTTGGGGGCAGTATTTCTACAACAAATCATCTCCTTTTCAAAATCTTTCTAGCGGCTGGCTTGGTCACTAATTTGGGGCAAATGCATAAATTGGTTCACAAACACAGATCTAACAAAGGTTGCTGGGAGATGGGAGATAACAATGATTAAGTAATAATATAAGGAGCAAAACCAAATTGCAATGAGGTAGATTCTGCCTACTATTTACATGTAGCAGTGCCCCCTATCCTGTGGTTATTATACTGGGATCAGTAACACTGCAGGTTCCTGTAGCCACACACATGCTATAGAGGGGGCTGCAAAGCATGCTGGGGGCACCTCTGGTAATGTCTACGGAGAACGGGCCTGTACTGGGCAGAGCGGGCTCTGGAAAAGATATAAATGTGATTTTAGTTTCCATTTTATCTCCACCATTCATTCCACAATGTCAATGGCAGCAGTGGGGAGGGGGTCTTTACAGGTGTATTCAGCCCCTTGGCCAATCTGTGACTCTCCAGGTGTAGTGAGACTACAAGTCCCAGCATGCTTTGTCAAGTAGCTATGCAGCGAATGGATGCTGGAATTTGCAGGTTCACCTGGAAAATCATGATCTGCTCTCTGAACCCTATTTAATCTCCAGGATTATAGCTCTGCACTGATGTTATGGCCACAGATCCCGTTACTCGGCTAATGCACTCAGATAGTCAGAGACCACACAGCATCAAATCCTGTTACACTCACCCAAACCCACAATAACTAATAGCAGCCGCAAAGACATGACCACATCCGATGCTTATCATGGTAGTGTAGGTTTTGCTCTCGCAAGTGAAGGCCGCAAATCCAGCAGCTTACCATTCATTCTCCAGATCTTGACCTGCCGGTCATCTGCCCCGGACACTATGAGAGGCATAGTGGGGTGAAAGGCAGCCCAGTTCACACCACGGTCATGGCCCTAACAGGAGGGATAAAAGGAAACCAGTAAGCAAGGTGTGAAATAAACAGGTTCTAATGGACTCCATAAACAGGCCTCACTGACTTTCACCGACATCAAGATCACATGTGACATAATACCTCCAGGACATGCTTCACCACAGCATCCGTGGTCCCAAACAGGTCCACCCCAGTGATACCACGGACATCGGACTCCACGGCACCTGGAGAGAGGTTCTTCTTGCGTAGGCCTTTCCATAAGGAGAGGGGAGGAGAGATGGTTAATAGACAGCCATTATTTATATAAGTACTATGGGTCATTGTCACCTCACACACGGCACACCGGAATGACGAGAGGTCGCCATCCATTATCATAAATTATTATTAAAAATTCTTACTATATTTAACACAATATCCACAGCAAGGGGTAGACTAGGTGGCCCTCTACCCCCAGCGCTAATGTTTCTACCCTGGGGGTATATATTCAAATCCAGTACTGCAAAAAGCCAAATCCAGACTGAATACTGGAAAACCAACCTGCAAGTGGATACCGAGCATACACACAAATACCTGGCACAGGAGTTCTGGGGACCTCGCATATTTTATTTCTTTACTTGGAGGTCCAATGACATCAAAATAACCCCGGATCTGGCCCAATATTTTAAACTAGGAATAAATGCCCTATTGATGGTTATAATTCCCAGAATGTTGATGTTAATGTGAGACAGGAGCACATCAGGACCAGTCTTGTGTGGCCATCTCCTGTAAGACTTCCCCCTCAGCCACCAATCCATCCCTCGTATGACATCAAAAAGATAGCGGCTTCGGAGGCTGTGAGTGGAGATATGTTCTGCCGGACACCACAGTAGCATGGATGGAAAATGTCTGTGACTGCACAAATGAAGAGGGCTGGAAGAACACTTAGGACCAGAGTACTCTACAAACTTGGGAGGGTGGGATGGAGCTGGATTAAGGATTAGATCACGTGGCATCTGCCGGTGTTATACAGTTAGACATGCACAGGATATTGTCTGCGTTACGGAGATTAGTGAAGATGAACACGATGACTGGTGTGAAGATCGTGCATGATGCGCAAGGTCCAAAATCTCCCACCACCTGCCCCCAATGACATGCCCACAATTACAGAGATCTCAGAATTCATATGATGAATTCACCTCATCCGAAAAACCAAAAACACATAACCGGGAAGCTCAGCAGAAAAGCTTATTGTTACCTGGGTTTTACCAGGCAGCCTGGTGGACGGACACTGTCACCCCATAGTAACCAGTGACCAAACCCAGAAGCCAAATTGTACCATACAACATCCCTAGCTGACCATGAACCAAAAAAGACATTGGTTCTGTCTTGCCGCCTGTTACAGGGGTTCCGCCATTATTAAAGCCACATACCCACATTAAAGAACATAATTGTAACCAACTATCAACGCAATACATAATTAAATGCATAATTGTAAATATATAATTAAATGCATAATTAAAGCTGCATACCCATAGAGCAATGAGAGAACTGTATAGCCTAGCTGTGGGAGTGTGGACCAATCACAAGCCACAACAAAGAACATCGTAGATAGAACCTTCTGATTGGTCCTCACACATTTAAAAAAGTTGCATTGATGGAAGGAGCTTCCAAGGTTCTGTTAAATGGTTCCCTAGGTATGGAGTACTGCTATCTGAAGTCTATCTGAAGTCTATCTGAAGTCTATCTGAAGTCTATCTGAAGTCTATCTGAAGTCTATCTGAAGTCT
>JABWIB010004765.1:18272-29513 GCA_016617825.1 Platyplectrum ornatum
GAATGCATACCTCCTAACAATACCATGCACTGCCCTACTACATTACTAACCAGTTCCAGCTCCGCCCACACCCACCATGACTCCACCCCTTTTTTCGCCAATTGGGTGATTGTAAAAAGTAGAAATGCCTGTTTNGTCCCCTTATTGGGACAAAGAACTGGCCAGATGGACTATTCTGCTGAAATCAGGACAGCTGAGAGGTATACGGATGGCANTGGATGGCCACCATAGCCTCAGGGTAACAGATTTAAACCCTCTTTAACAAACTAAACCAGGCATATCTCTCTAAAACATTTACAAGCTTCTGNTTAGTTCAGGTAGGCAACCTGCAGCTCTCCAGATATTGTCAAACTATAAGTCCCAGCATGCATTGTTAGGTATCAGCCATGTCTATGCAGTTAAAGATTGCTGGGAATTGTAGTTCGACAACACCTACAGAGCCGCAGGTTGCCTACCTCTAAACTAAACAGAAGCTTGTAAATGTTTTAGAGAGATATGGGCCCATGCGATGCTTAAGTGCTCTGTGTAAATGTCACCAGAACCCATAAAGGTTGGATCCAGAGTTGGATTTTTCCCCCCAATATCTTTGTAGTGTTCTTTTTGACTATGCATAGGTGTTCATCTGGGCTACACCATCAGAGTGCATTGCTATTGGATTCAAAGTCAAATTTTGTCACACTTAAAATGCTTTAGAAATTCAAGACCCGCTACATCTACGCACAGCTAACACCCTCTCGCATGAGCATACGTGTAACCATAGCCAATGTTGGCATTTTTTGGAGTTAAACTCCAGACCTCATAATGTAATTAAAAGGGGCAAACGTGAATCTAATACACCACAGGCAAACCAATATTGGCATACCCAACATGGGACCAGTCAATCCGACAATGTAATGTTGTGAAACTGACCTTAAATAGANAGTTCATAGCGTCCATATTAAATATCACAATTTATAACATTTTGGATCTTTTTAACTTCTTTGTAATATTCTACAACAGAATTAGCCGAGCCAACTATATATACAGTCATTAATGGAGAATGCTGTGGATTGTAGTATCCCAGCAGCTGGGATGCCAAAGGTTATATGCCTGATTTAAAGCATATAAAAAAAGATATATGTAATATATATATATATATATATATATATATATATATATATATATAAATTTTTTATTAAAAATCAAGAAATCAGAAAATGTATCATAAGAATTAACTCATTGTAACCTGATGGATCGCATACATGTGCTGGAATGCGTAGAATTATGGCAAGGGAGTTTCATTATAATACAATATTTTCATATTATATATTATAATTTCAAATCATATTTCATATTTACTAATTCCTGTAAATGATTCTAAAAAGGTTTATTAATGAAAACCATTAAGTACTAGACAGGTTTGTCGACGTTTCGAAAGCCTGTTAATACAACACAACAGAATATAGGGACTGTGAGAGAACTATGACATTACAATGAATAACTTCATAAACTGTGTGACAACTCGCGTTATCTACATGATTGAATGTCCCTGTGAAATAAAATATATTGAAAAATGAAACAGCTTCTACAGCTCAGAACCCAATAACATGTACAGGGAATAAAGCCTCACACATGAGGACAAACAGAAATGGGAGTTGGGGCAAAATATATTTTTGCAAGGAAAATATAGTTAGATTTTGCTTATTACTTACAAATACTGGACAGGTTTAATTGATAGACTTTTATTTAGAATAGGAGTAGACAAGATATACACCCCTTGAACTCTAGGGTTAGTCGAACCTCTCCCCCACTGCGTCTCCCCCCTTTACCCATCCCTATCTCTACTAACTGGAATTTACATATCTATTTCTTCCACTGTGGCAATGTAGTGCATAAGGTTTATTTGTTCCTGGGCCATTGCCCTCAGGTTTGGCGCCATAGATGGCTGACTAAGTTGGCCTAATGGTAGCACCAGCCCTGCTTAAACTATATTTATCTGCACATAGGACTCGCTTGNGAAGATCTGCGCCGATGCCTCCTCTCATACAGAAATGTTCAAATAGACCTTTACACTGCAAGCCGCATCTTTCAAGCCATGCAATGTAAGTGTGTATAAAATTGCCATGCATTGCGTGTTAACAAACCATTTAAAAGATCCTTTCGCTACAACTATCGACAGGCACCTCCTGCTGTGAGTAATGAATAGGTCACGTCAGCGTTTTTATCTCACTCGCTCTGGTCGGCAGATCCTGCTGACGACATTAATTAATTACTCACAGCGGGAGGCGTCCGGCAGAGCTGTAGTGAAAGGATCTTCTAAATGGTAAGTGGGAAAGCTATACATAGAGATTTGGCCTGTGTCCTCTCTTTTGTTTGCACATTTGAGGTTTTCCAACTTGGGTCAACATTGATTTACCAAGGTGTATATTTGCTCCTTTATTTTCTGTTACTCACAACTCTTGATCAACCCCTACAGAATATAAAAATGTCAAATTTTAGATAAGTTCGTTATAAGAGCAGTTCTGTTCCACCATATGCATAGCGATACCAATGCCTCCTTAATGGTATATGCCCTTTTTACAGTCAATCTGGATTTGTTTTGAGTTTAGTTTCCATCAGTTAACTTAAGTAACTTTCTTTCTACATTCATTCTGAGACATTTTGGCATTAGTACAACCTTTGGATGTTCCTTCTGTTCATCCAATATCTCAAACATAATGTGTATTTAATTGGAATAACACAATTGTATATTACAATAAGCTGTGACAAGCTACCCTGACTGTTTTTTTAAAATTGGAAATCATTTGAAAGTTTCACAAATCCTTGCTGACATTTATAAAACACTCCATACGTGTCCAAGCTACTGCACTAGAGTATTATTAGGTTACCGGTGCTAGGTGATATTTTTGCTGTCAGATGCTACAGTAAGAATTCAATTTATTATTTAACTTTCTTGCGAGCTGGAGTTCAGTGAACTGAACTCCTATAGATTTCATTATGCATTAATAACATTTATTTTAGATTATTTTAATATGGCTCTGCTTGTCTCCTGGATACTTGGATTTGTTTTGCGATCAATAAATCATTGGGAGGTTGAACCTGGGTGCATAGATGATTAGGGAAGACCCGTCAGAGGCATGTCAGAAGGTTTGCCCTGCAAAGCGTTAATGAGAATTCAATGTGGTTTACGGCATCAATAGGATGAATGAGGAAAAGCCACCAATAGAAGAAGACCTGACACAGAGGACTCGAAGGTTATAATTAATGTTTTCACCTAACCCTAATGTTCATCCCTANGCCTACTCTGCCCTTCTGCCCCCCTCACAAAAACCTATCCATAATCTTCCCCTTCTATTAACCTTTTCCTCCCTGCACCCTAACACTAACCCTGACCCATCTATTCAGCTCCCCGCACCCTAACCTTCCCTCGAACTATAATCTGTTCTTTCCCTGCAGTTTAACCCTTCTTTCTGCTTTTGTTAACAACTGCCTTCCTGCAACCGAACCCCTGCNCTCCCCTTCTATGATCTATACCCTCCCATCCAGATGCCTTGTATTGCAATAAATCTTCGGTTAAGCATCAAACTCCATCCATCAACAGCAATTAACTGGCAAGGTGCTTATAATATGTCTAAATAGTATCATTTTTAAAAACAAATATATATAATTTTTTAGTTTAATAGCACATGATCAAATGTACGCTCTTTACCACTCCTCATTCATTGGACCCTGTGCTCCTTCCTCATCTATATTCGGTGGCACTCTTCCATTCTCTTGTTAGCGTCTCTGGACTCCTCGCCAGCACCTAAAAAAATCATATGAATGATACACATGAAATGAGTCACTATTTGGATGTGGAATGCACGTAATATAATACATTGCAGAATAACCTTTAGCATACTTATCTATCACACTGCCATTGTAAATGAAGCGATCACCAACCACTAACTGGAGACAAGGTTTTCAAGATCAAGGATAATATTCTGTAATATTTCATGAAAACAAAGGCTTTATTTATTTACTGTGTTTTATAAGGGGCCTTTATATAAGTGTTACTGTGTTTTATAAGGGGCCTTTAGTGAAGCGTTTATGTTTCTCCGGTTGTTTCCATTTTACCTTGAGAACCTGTACATTTGTTAGCCTATCTTTTCATTCCAGTTCATTGTTCTGTTTTGTAACACTCGCCATAATTAAAAAAGCTAAAAGAAAAAAACAAAAAACAAAACTCCTCTAGAATAATAAGACACTAATATGACACGCGAAGTGCTCAGTATTCTGGGTTAATACACTCCTGAGTACACAGTCGATTAAATGATTGACTAATTACAGGTTTGTGCTGGTTTCTTCTGTAAGTGCAGCACTGAAAGCAATGTTAGTTATAATTTGAGGACTTCACACTTTCAATTATTGCTAAGTTAGAATTTCAGAGTTTGAAATTGAAGTCTAGCAGGTTAATTGTCACTTGCTTGGGAACCATAGAATTTGTAACATTTATTTGTTAATTTAATACTAGTACTCACGACAAATGTACTGCGTAACTATGGTGCACAGAATACATTATATTTACCAGGACAATAAGATAGGTGGGTAGCATAACCCCTTCCAATAAGGTCTCAGTGCCCATCAAGGCTTCTTATCGTTCTAGACTTTAATATACTATTCTGCTTTAAATAATTTCCTTCTCTATTATCCCCATGTTCCTCTGTCTCACATCGGACTCAGGTTAGGCAAACAAACCAGGAAACTTTTATGTTACTAATGTAATCTGGAGATTGGTAGAGGCTATGAATGTAATGTGTAAAGCTAAACACACATTTTTATAATCGGCTGTTGATTATCGTATTGTGAGTGACATGGATGTATTTGCTGGAATAAAGNCAAAATCAGTTTCAAGCACAAGGCGAGCAAGCGGGGTTTCCTGGGTCAAAACTGTGCATAGGCAGCCTGGGACCTGGTGTTTATCGGCAACCCCTTCTTTTTAGCCGGGTCTATGACCCTGCCAGATATAGCCTGGGTTGCCGTTCAGACTGCCTCGTAAAAGCCAAGGCTATCATGAAGACTGGCTTTTACAAGGCAGTCTGAACAAAGTATTATAACTTTTTCCTGGATACAATCATTCTGACTTGTATAAGCCTTAAAATTTTTTTTTTTATAATTATTAAATGGAGTTTAGAAAGGTAAGAGGCGCCTAGAGTCTTCCCTCATTACCAGGCTGTGTGGTAGTTAAACATTTCTGGTAAAACATTACAAATTTTTTTGTGTTTAAAAAAATATATAAATTGTGAAATGTAGATGAAAAGACTTAATTTTAATCAAAATCACACATCTAATGCATATATGATGTGAGAGTGATTTATAGGAATGAGCAGTCACAAAATTAAAAATTAAACGCTCCAGTGACTTGGAAGTGGTCTGATGTAATGTAGCAAATCAAGCAAAATTGGAGCGTAAAGATTCACTGATCATAGAGACAGAACCGTAATTGGTTGCAATAAATGATCAAATATCTTCCCAGAGTTTGTGAAATGATTATGNTATACATCTCGTCTTATCAAGCGCAACTTGTCAGACAGATAACGCCACAAGATAGGATATAAGATTGTTTTCCTCCATAGGCTCTCAAAATGATTATCATTACATTTGTTTTGCTAAGTGGGCCGAACCAGAAGCACACAATGCTTGTTAAGTACATCTGTGTGTAATGCCAGCGCAATGATATCTCTTATTCAATAAGTCAGTAGCAAACATCACGAAACCACAAATCCATCACAAATGGAGGATTACTGTCTCCATTTTGTACTCTTACATGATTTAATGTTGGAAGAAGTAGCTTTGGGTCACATGGAGCATGGTGGTGCAAGCGCTGATTTGATTTCATGCCGTTACATGGGGTGCTCTGCTGGAAAAATTGCATTTGGGGGGATTTTTAAACTTGTTTTCAATGCATTCACAAACACCTAATATACCCCAATTACACTAGAATATGTTCCATTCTCCATATATTACATACAGAATGTGCCTTGTGCAGACCCATAATATAGCGCCCAAATATATATCATACTTTATGTCAGGCCTCGACAAATACCAGCCGCTGGCGACTAGAAAATGGGACCAGCAACCGGCTGTCTATATAAGTGTAAGTCAGTTCATACACTCACCATTCACACCTATCCCTTACTCACATGTGTGGATGCTTCTCTCTTCAGCAGGGGAGGCTTCTTCAGGACACTGCGCTGCAAAGTAATAGAAAAGAAGTGAAAATCAATAATGCCACCACAGCAGAATGCAGCCCGGATATGCTCCATTGACCTTATATTGGGTATATATCTAGTGTGAAACGTATTAGTTTTTATCGAGGAAAGAGATAAATGCATCCAAACAACTAGAAATAAGAGGGGAATTTGTGAACTGTGTGATGNGTTGCATGCTACATATATAGGTTAGTATTTTATAAGACGGCTTGTAAAGGCGCGTTGCAGATGGAACGTCTCTGACAATGAGCTGTTTAAATGATTTCCGTTTCTTTCCGAGGAAATTTATTCTACAGATAAAACTGAAATGCGTTTTGTATTGACTTAGAGTAGCGGGAAATATGTGTTGACAGCCTGTTAGATCTAATGGACTTTAAAGTAAAGAGAATCATGAAACTACAAAAAGATGACTTTCCAGAACGGTTTGGTGGAACATCATAAAGTCTGTTAGATCTCACAGCCTCTTGCTGATTGATATACTGGAATGACACGTTGTGCTTGAGATTCTATTAGCTTATACTGAACTTCATCCCAAAAACGGTGTTCACATCTTTTCCCGGATCATAGTTATGCTTCCCTCAATGCTCGAATGAGTANCTAAATATTGGTTGCAAATAACAATAGGCTGGATTCTGATATTTCTGTATGGNAACATAAAGATAGATAGAGCCACATTGTCCATAATGCAGTGAGCTTGAATTGTAATCACACAGGGAGCCCCATGTCCCCATTTGAAAAAAGGCCCACACATACAGCCAATTGTCAGGCCTCCCTCCAACTACTGTATANAGGCTGGTGGCAGTCACTGACATCAACCCACTACAGCACACCAGCTCCATAGGCTAAGTGTAAAAAAGGTGGGTATAGTTTAATAAAGTNGGTAAAGTGTGATGAGTGGGCCCATGTGTAATTTACCACACAATACTGGACACCCATGTGTCACTGGTCATGCCCACTTGAAAGGGTCCTTGAAAATGTTAANCCCCAGGTCCACTTAGTCTTTAGTCTGACCTTTGACATCAAGAGAAATTTTTAGCCCCATACATAAACTTCTTGGGGCTTCCACCATCATCAGCTATCATAGAGATTATATAGAGATATATATTTATATATTAATTACGTAACAGGTAATTTACATCTATATCTAGAACTGAGTTGAATATTGAAATGGACAACATGGCGTGCAACAGACAAAACATCCCAGTGCTTATAGTCTCCCAGGATTTATAGTCTCTGCAGAAGCCTCCTGCCTCCAGATCAGATAGAAAGCTTGAGATACAGCCTTTTAACAGTACCCTTAAAGGAGCATCTATGGATAACCTGTATACAGGTTAGCCTGCACACCTGGAGTAGGTCTGGCNCATGCAGCTTATCCTACTCTTCTCCATTCACAACCCCAGGAACCCTAATGGTTTTTCCGAAAACCATATAGGATGGATAATAGGGTGAATATTGGTGGTAACATATGCAAATTGTATAATATTTGCACCACACTTCATGTCAGCATAGTATCCACCATGGGGCATGTTTTATGTACATATATCAATATGGGTTTTTTAAAACAGGTCCCATGCATACATTCCTCNACTCTGCCTATTAGTTGGAATGCTTCATCTTCCGGAGCCCATTACATGGTACACATTACACGTAACATCTTGTGTTCAGGATTTGGCTTTTTGCTGTTTATTGGTTGCTTGGCAATTATCTTTGTAAGCTGATTTCTTGGCATGTTCCATCTTGTTGAGCATATTACTTGGCACACATCCTGTTGAGCTTAGTACTTGGCATGTCACAGTCTGCTGGGTTTATAACATGGCATGTTAAATCTTTTTGGGGCTTATGACTTGGCACAAATCTTGTTGAGCCTATTTAGATGTTGTGTTGCAATTTATTTGACTTATAACTCCTCATTGGGCGTAATATGTGGCATATTAAATCAAACTGTAGACTCTACTCGTAGGATGAGTAGATTAAATCAAACTGTAGACTCTAGTATTTTGGTGAGTATATATTGGTATTGGAATGAACAGAAGCCTTTGTTTGGTGCAAATGTTTTGTGTCAGTTTCACTATCCCAGATATTGACTATGTATCTCAACCACCCAAATGCCTTTCAGAACGCAAGTGACGCAAACTCAGGTTACACTCCGGTGTAATTCAAGTGCGAATGCATAGTTTCTGAGCATGTGTAGTGCAAATGGCATGATATGCAGCGCCATCTGGTGTATGCTAACCTGAAAAATCTATTGGGGGTAAGCTTAACTTGCACCACCTGTTGGTATCATCTAATCCTCTATATATACTTAGAATATTTTTTACATAGGTATCAGCCAGTATTTGTGACAAAAATACTGAAAGATTTAGATTTCATTTTCTTAACTTNGTTTCAACACAAATCTCTCTGAAACGAAGAAGTTTTATACTTGTTGCTATGCAACTAGTTTTAAGGGGGGAAGTAAAAATGGTAAAAGTTATTTCCTGGCGGTTCCTATAAAATTATTAACACCAGATAATGGAATACAGTGAGAATGACTGCTATACGGCATAATCACATTTTCTTTTCTTTACCTTAAAGCAATTTTGTTATCTCTTTTCCTTGTTTCCTTTATTAATGGTGACATTGCTGCCGCATTGTCAGAGCTGCCTTGGACTCTACACACACAGCCCTAAATGGTTATCAGTAACATCACGAGAAATGCATTATGTCGTCTTCTGAGACCAGTTTAATAAATGAACNGGTCCGTCACCACCAATTATCGTGTTAATGATTTCCTACTTATTACCTTATTAGATACATCACTGTACACACAACCCACAGATTGACCCAGATCTCTGGATAAAGATCATTTATCTCTTACATGCTTACCCTTTTCTGCAATGGATTTGGTTGGNTTATAGTGACCTGTATTTCTCTGTATTGCTCAGCCAAATGATTCATTAGAAAGTTAATGTCTTCTACACACATCATTCCCTGCTTCACTTCCTATAGCAGTTCATATATATTCTTATTTTGTTTATATCTCCTCAATATAATGCAGCATAATATAATTTTATTATACTTTATTGACTTATTTAGAATAACAAAAAACAAAACAGAAACAAAAATTAAATTCATATCTCCAAACCAATCTACATATAGAGAAAGGGAAAGAAGAGAGAAATATACAGGGAAGGAGAAGAGAAAGATGCAGGGTAAGGGATAGATACAAGCCATACACCTGTGCAGGTGCAATGATGCGATGCAAGGCCCNGTGGTCGCACATCATGTCGATGCATCTCGCCTGCTGCAGGAAAGATCTAAATCGGGAAAAGGGAAGGGGAAAAAAAGTGAAAGATATGAGGTAAGAGGACAGAAACATACAGGGAAAGAGAAGAGAAAGATGCAGGATAAGGGAAAGATACGAGGAAAGAGGAGAGAAATATACAGTGAAGGAGAAGAGAAAGGTTCAGGATAAGGGAAAGATAAACATAGAGGGTAAAGGTACGAGGAAAAGGCAAAAGATGAGAAAAATAATGCATAGGGAAAGGGGGGGGGGAGAGAAACTGGGAAATGGAAAATGAGAAGATATTTATAGGGAAAGGGAATCACAAAGTAATGAAAGTAANAGTAAGCCATTCTTATACCCAGGGAACAAAAGAACATTTATCCCCAGGACACATGCCAACCAACCTATGATGTCACAGGGTCACCATATTGCACTGAATACTGGTCACCACTGTCAATAAGCTGCTCCATTAAAATACTTTAAAATACAGACTTTCTGTCCCATACCACAAGGCATTCTTTTTTTATTGGTAAAGTAGATCAGGGGTGTTGTGGCAGGTATGATGAGTTCCATTGTCCATTGCAGATCAATGTTTTGGGTAAAACACTGTTCACATTTGTCCATAAAAAGTAAGCTGAGCAGGAGACACAGTGTTTTGTCCCCTGCTGATTCAATGTGCTGGAATAGGGCTGGATAGGGGAAACGCCTTCTTAGAGAATATAGATATCTTCATCCATAACTCCTTGCATTCCCTTTTGATTTACATATCATATTTATCACTGCATAGAAAATGTTATTAGCTACAAGTAGAGTCTGAACTTTGTACCAAAATGACCATGTANATGAATATAAAATAAAATAGGTATTTTCTATCTGCCAGTTATAAATATTAATAAAGACTAATAAAGACAATATTAATCAATATTTCATAATAGCTGATTCTTCCAGTTTGGACTTTGACAGAACACATAAAGAATAATTGGATGTCTGACTGAAACAGAAACCCGAATTTGGTGATACTGCCTGTCATCAATTCACACAAGTATCTTACGTAATCAGTCATTGAAACATCAAAGATGCTTGGAAACAGTGGAAGTAATAAAGCAGTGTGTTTATTAGATAATCTTGTGGGAAGCTGTAATTTGGTTTTTCTGTCAGGCGGTGAATAACAGTGTCTGGGACAGCACTATAAAGCCAGGTTCAGACGTGACATTATTACATAATAGGACGGGATAACTGCATGGTTCAGCCTCACCTGCGCACATCACTGATCTGCATCTGAAGAAAAGAGTTCTCTACCTGAGGAACTCAAAGTTATGTCTTACAAAGAAACTGGGTGGGGCTAGAACAGGGGTAGGCAACCTGCGGCTCTCCAGATGTTCTCAAACTACAAATCCCAGCATGCTTTAACTGCTTTGACAGTTGGTTTGGCAGTTGGTTTGACAGTTGGTCCCTGACAAAGCATGCTGGGATGTGTAGTTTGACAACATCTGGAGAGCCGCAGGTTGCCTACCCCTGGGCTAGAATATCCTCTAGCCAATCAAAACATTGCAATAACCAATGGCACAATTCTCAGTTTTAAAACTCTGTAATAAAAATTGCATATTGGCTAACAATCACTTGATACCAGTACTCACCTAAAGGTTATACAATTTCCTCTTGTAATACTTCTTATCCTGCAAGACACGCCTCCTTTGGCTGAGCACAAGACACGCTTCCTTTGGCTGAGCACAAGACACGCCTCCT
>JABWIB010004768.1:7127-20942 GCA_016617825.1 Platyplectrum ornatum
AGATAGATAGATAGATAGAATTTGTTTTAAAAAGAGACAAAACTGTGAAATGAATAGAAATGGTTGAGATATTACAATGTCTGAGAATGATAAAACTGTCGGATACGCTGCTTGTTGTACGTTGGCACCAGGCTGCCTGATGAGACGGGCGGGGGATATAATTGTTTACAAATTACAACAGAGGGAAATAACAGTTTGATTATGTAAGACTGGCGAGTGTTGTGTCTCCAGGCGGGAGGCGCTGGTGATCGAGCGCACGCTCTTCATTTACATGACAAATCAAGTGCTGAGAAGCAGACGACGGCTTTAGAAGTGACACAGAGGGGGCAGACTGATTCATGGGCTGCCTTTCAAGAGGCTCACGCATCCACTTATTAACTAGTTTGGTCACATAAAGAGTGTATAATTCATTCAGTTAGTGGGATGAAAACAAACTGCGTAGCGTCTGTAAACGNTATTTTATCGCTCTCATTTATAATGCACCAGCTTTGCTGTTTGTAGAGTTAGCCTTGCACGACAGTGATTATCGCTCCTAGCATGGGGGGGGCAAGCAACTGGATCATTTTTCCTTTAGCNGAGAGGTCCTAGTATTGGTGCCACTTACCTCTCCTGCTGGGACCGATAATCCTGGCAGAAGTGGGACCGCATCCCTTGAACAAAGGTCTGTGGCTTTCCAGGGGAGATGCNTAATAATAACATCTGCTGCACGCACTGATATCACTGGCCAGCATTTATGCTGGGAACCTGGATAAATACCGGCCAGTACGTAATTCTTGTATTGTAAAATGATTTAGGCAGAACACAAAGTTGATGGTATAGTGTTGTGCCATTCTACCCTACCACCACTTTAACCACAGATCTGGGGGTTCTTTAAAAAAGAAATAGATAAATGTAAAAAAAGAAAAATCTGTATTTTAGGCAGACACCAACAAACTTATTTTTTTGTGGTTTTCTTTTTCATTTTAATCACTGCTGTGGGCGCTGCATTGAAAGTGGAGGGGCTTAGGTGGGACCGGGGTGGGCCTTGAGCAGGATCGGGACGAACTCAGGCAGTAGTGGGGGTGGACTTGGGCAAGACTGTAGGCAGGGTTTAGGTGTCCCGACCCCAAACCCCGGTAAATTGGGAGGTATGTGTATGGGGGGGGAGGTAAGTGGTGACAAGGTGAGTGAATGTGGTAATGTGGGTGTTGGGAACAGGGGCGTAACTACAAAAGACCGGGCCCCATAGCCCATTTTTCAACGGGCCCCCTCCCCCCCATATNCTATGCACGACTGGGAACGGGATCCCTTAAAGAGGATTCCGTTCCCTGGACATGTATTACTTTGAAGGCCGGGCCGGCTGGTGGTACCATGACCGGGCCGGGCCCATTAAATATAGTGGCATCCTCGGGCCCCATAGCTGCCGCTGTGGCTGCTATGGCGGTAGTTACGCCACTGGTTGGGAAGATGAAATGAAACAGTTGATTAATGCAAAGGGGTATTTAATTGTCAGTGGGCCAGTGGGTGTGCTACCGGGTGGATAGGATTATGGGGGCTTTATTTGAGCTGATAGAGTGGATAAATGTTGTCTGGGACTGGGAGGGTGAAATGATAAATGCAGAATAGTTTAAAACATTTTGAGGGAATTGTTTCATTGGGCGTTAATTGACATTGAAGGGGGACAGTAAACTGTCTTTTTCCTCCCAAAAAATAATGGGGGGTGACCTCTAAACCCCCCTCCCCCCAGTCTCTGGTTCCTACACCCCTACACACATTACAGATGCTAGATAGCATTTACTATTTATAAATCAATAAAAATATAAAGTTGTTTATGATTGTCTTGTTTGAAAAGTGGGTCGGTATACACTGGTATGGTATATTGGTACCGGAATCTTTTGTACCTCTAAGCTGCGCCCCTTGTATATGCCCACCTTGGAGGGGAACATTCATCACAAAATCTTTGATCCAGGGTGAACATATAAAGTAGAGAGCACAAAACAAAAGCAACAACAACAATTAATGATAATAATACACACGTTGTAGATATATTACACTATACAAACTTCCTTTTGTCTAGACTTTACATGGATTCCAACTGTGTCAAGAAATAATTACACATTTATACAAACCAAAATGTCTTCATTCAAAATAAAAAATACATAATAAGAAGCCTCACAAGAGCCTCCCGACAAACTGCGAACCACAAAAGAAGGTCAACGGGTTAGAGGAGAACGTACAGCTTTATACTGTATGTTGCTGCACTTCAGGAGGTCTAGGAAAGCTGGAGCTCAGGCAGTGGCCTCGATTGTCTACATGAAATATCGGCATGTTCAACAAGAATGCCCCGACAGAAAGAACATACACCCCGGCATTGCGAAGGTAAAATAATAACATAAAGCAAGAAGAAATAAAATAATAAATAAATAGAAATGAAACTCATTTGAAAGAAATTATAAAAGTTAACCTAATATGACTTTTTTTTTTAACCATCTGAATATTTAATGGCGTTAAATTTTAGTTTGACAAACGACCCTTTGATCAAGCAGTGATTTGGTGGGATCTTACAGAAGGCAGCTCCCTAGTTTGTAAGCAAACGGAGAGCCCCTGCTGTTTAAGAGTACAGTCCATAAGGCGCATTTCCAGTTACAGATATTTACATATTCCGAAAGAAAGTGCAAAGGAAAGAATGAAGGTCCGGCATTTGCATATGAAAACTCTGATGAGCCTTTCATTAGTTAATTTATTTCAGCTGAGATATGTTTAGCCTGCACTGTGTTTCAATGCAAATGATACATCAGCGCAGCGTGTAATCTGTATATGTTTTAAGGGATTTCAAATGAATAAATAAATATATCGATTTTGTGTTTAAAATAATCGTTGTGAAACATGTTGAAAAAAAGATAAGACAACACTAATGTTACATTGAAATCATAATGTGGCACTATACATCAGATTATTATTATTAGCTAAAGATAAACTATTAAATGAAAAATAAATATTTGTGTGTGTGTATATATATATATATATATATATATATATATATATATTAAATCAACAGAACTACTCAGTACTCTCAGCAGCACAATCAATCAGTCAATAGTTTTATAGTTTTAGCTGGAAGTCCCACAGTCTTTCTGTTGGTTTCTCCACACTAGATCCCGTTTAAAGGACCGTATCTTTCCCTTTAATTAGACAGCCCCCGGTGCAGTCTTCAATCCAAGTTACTGAAATAGAATCAGGGGGCACAATAGTGTAATATCTTCCAGACGTTATTTTAATATCCAGTACACAGGAATATTAGTACCTGTTGCACATCTTGTAAAACCACATATCACAGCCAAAATGCAGCATTACGATACCGTACCCCGTGTACGGCACACTCCTGCACTCGCTAAAACAAAATAGAAAATCATATGAAAAAAAGGCATATAAAAACATAATGCCCCATAATGTAAACATTATCACATTATATAAAAATGCTGAATAAACTATATTGCATATGGGATACCCCAGGTTCACAGGGGTTAAGTGTTGAATTAGTCTACACAGGAGGAGATTGTTGGGGCTCTGACTTGTTGCTGGGGTTAAAGAAAGGTGATATTGCTAATTGGTTGAAGGGCAAGAATGTGCTAGAACAAGCGCCTTCTGTTTTTTTGGGTAGCTGTTCGTGGTGGGTCTCCTCATTGGTTTCGGTCAATGACAGGTTGGGGCTGGGTTAGGCATGGCAGTGTTGCCACCAGAAGTAAAAGCCGAGGATTCCCTGACATTTCATCCTATTCAGTACAGTACTATGTGTATTACACCTACAGTCAGGGTGTGGGGTGTCACATATGTTAAATTTATAGGACCAGATCCAGACAGATAAAGGACTTTTTGCAATCACTATGATCTGTACAATCAACTTTCCAGACACAGCCTGGGCAACCTTTTTTTTGTTTTGTTTTTTAATATTCGTTTCCTTTTTTATTATTTATTTTTAATAATGATTTTTTCCATTGTTTATGGGGTGCATACTGATGTGCATGCTGCACAGTGCCTGTAAGTTTGGGCGTAGTGGCGGTGCTCCCACCACACCAACTCCTCCACTGGGGAAAAAAAGTATAAAAAAAAATTTTGCGTGATCCGGGACTTCCAGCCCCCTGCGCACATGTATATTTAGTGAGGGAAGGGAGTTTCTCTACCCATTGTATTTGCTTTGGGTTAGGGGGCCCAAAAAGTTGCTCTAACGAGGACCAGAATTTCTTTTGCCTGCATACAAGTTCCATATGTTATTGAGGGTCTCGACCTATCGGGACAGGTCTTCCCCTCTGCTCATGCCATTTTATAGAAGGGCAGGGTATGGAAGATGTTTAAGGCTTATGTGCAAATCAGTGCCTAATCAGGGACTTACGGACACCCTATGACACTATTTCAAGTCAACCTATTAGGAGGCCCTGTAATGGGAGTGCACTTCACACTTGTGGACTTTTAAGACCTTTGTGCGTACACAACATGTACATGTCTGAATCTGGTCCAAAATATCCACAATATCGGCTTCTTACCGATAGACAAGATCTTATTGTCTTAATTGCTGCTCAGCTTTTATTTTGGCTTTTTAAACATATTACCCATCAGAAGATTAACCTGCTTTCTTCAAAAGTGTCCACATTTATTCTAGACCCCGCTCCAGATGTTCAGTCTTCAGGGTCATCACATATGCGGTGCCCCAGAGACTGTGTCTACAGTAAAATTCATCTATGCAAAAAGAAAGCAGCTTGCCAATATCAAAAAGAAATAAGACATAAAAGAACATAGAAAAGCATATAAAACATAAAAGCATATAAAAATAATGCCCCATAANGTATACATTTTTACCTTATACCTATATTTGTTATATATAAGCTTGGGCGATTTTCTGGCCACTCTGATATAAACTTGCATCCTGTCTTTCATTCTTTTCAAAGATGCCATGTACCTAATGTACCAGGGTCTGACTGGCAACAAATATCTGGAGGTGGTAAGGGGCCATATATAGCACAAAATGGTTGATAAATACCAATACCCCCTTAAAAAAGACCGGATAGATTTAAAGATTGAAATGCACGTGTCTAAACTTTTCTTGTATGTGTTCATGTCAATTTGCCCGTATACATCATCAATACATCATATTTAATCACCAGTGACATATGGTTATTTGCTAATGGATCACATGCAATTATTTGGAGGTGGGACTTGAAGTCCCACTAAAGTCCCATCAATATTAGAGTGTTCTTCAGCTGATCTGTGGCTAGAAGAAGGACTATGTATTCCAGAATGTAAAGCTATGCAAGACATAAAGCACAGAGTGCCGATCAATAATACTGGGAGTATTTAATCTACTTGATGTCAACTAGGATGGTCTTTTTGCACGTTCCTCTAGTAGGAGGACTATTTTAAATTTTGTACATTTTAAGTCAAAACTTACATGTGTGATGCATCTAACCTAGTGGTTCCCAAACCTAGACCCTCTGGGGTGCTGTGCCGAAGCTCTCTCATTGTGGTGCCACATATTTTTTCTAATGCAGTGCCACGATGCAGAAGCGCAGTTTTACTTCTTGTATAGGAGCTACACAAGATTTGATGTCAACCTGAATTTCTGTCTTTACCTAAATAGTTATTACGCTAAATATGGGACTGTTCAATGATTATGAAAAAGTTTGGAAACCACCGGTCTAACCCGTCTCAGAAGATCTCTAAGACCCGACAGAGACACACTGTGCATGGGCTCAGAAACGAAGACTAATGAGAAAAGATGATGATGACCAGTAAGTTGACCTCCCGGTTTACTGCATATTGTGGGACCTCACTGGAAAGGTGATTTTTAATAAATAAAGCTCGCTTCTCCATGCTTTGTACGGGCTAGCGTAATTAATCTAGAAACAATAATAATAATAAATGGAGCCCATAGGACTTATGTGGAAAAATTCAATTCCTGAAACTTGATATTTACTGGTAAAACAAATACATTCTTTATTGTACAACATGTAAAAAGTATAAATAATGTATAAAGCAGATAACCAAGAGAGACACAGACAGAAAAAAGACAACAAAAAACAAGAAAATGACTATAATAGGATGAAATATGGAGCCAACCAACGACTCAAAAGAGAGTGTAAAAAAAAGACAATACCAGCCGCACGGTTCTTGGGATTGTGTTCTGGGTGAAAGGGTGTGGTGTGCATGTTTAGAGTTAGGCTTCTCCTTAGCAGAAAAGCGTGTCACAAAATTATCGCAAAGCTTTCCTTCAAGATTGATTGATCCAAATTTTAAGGACAACAGAATAAACAGGTAAAATTGTACAGAAGTCATTTGGATATAAAGGAATATTTAAACTGTGCATATATAATTAGGGTACAGAGATGACATTATCTAGCTTAACTCTAAATTATAATTTAATAATGAAACTTTTCAGCACCTTTGTGCAAGTTAAGTAGTTTTCCTCTATGCAAATAAATGATTCAAAATAAAAAAATGAGTCAAAATAAAAATAATAATCACCTACAATATCAAAAACAACATTTAATGTCATAAATTGTGCGATGGACTGAATTGTAATTATACCCGAACATCCTTATTATATCCTATATTGCTTTCATATTGCTCTAGATAAAAACAAACAAACAGAAAAACAGAAAAAACTACTAAAGGCAAAGTAAGGAAATTATTCAGTGTTCAGATAAACATTCGGTTAACTTGTTCCATATCTCTATTGCGACCAGGGGGGTAATATGCATCATAAATACATGTATGCAAGTACAAATGGAAGAAATGTAGTCACAGNAAATATCAAAAGCCGCAAGTGGGATTTCTTCTCATTAATCATTCTNGTTATAGATGTTCCATTCGTCCACCAATTAACAAACACCAAGAATGTCTTTGTGTTTGTCGAGTCAGTAGAATAAGAGGTTTCTCGATCCGCACGGTTTTCTTCTATTATTTTCTCTCTCCATCCTTCTTTTTCTGAACAACTTCTGTTCTTCATATATTATTTAAGTCTCTGAGATGGTAACAGCACTATTCGCCTTGTATACCTTGTGTGAGGTTTAAAATATAGATAAAAGCAGAAGGTCTGAATTGAAACATGGATTCTGACTGTAGCCGACTTTAGAGCTAAGAAATGCAATGTATCTATTGTACTTTAAATAAACATTTTTTTTTCACGGTGTCATTTTTGGTCATATCATTACATTGAGTTTGTAGTTGATACATTTTATGGTACATCATAAAAACTATTTTCATTCTTTTTAACGCCACATACGTTATGCTTTATTAAGGATGTGGAGATTTTACTTTTTGCTTCACATTTTATGTAAAAATGTTGGTACCGCTTCAAAAAGGTGGCGGTCATACAGGCCAAATCCAGATGTCAGACTTTGGAATTGTCAAGTGGACAATGTGCGTGATCTTTGTACATCAATTCAGACCTGAGCCTAAATTTACTAAGCAGGGAGATTCGAGCTCTTAGTTTCATTTTACATACTGGAAAATGTAAGCTCGAATCTGATTGGTTGCTATGGTCACTTTTCAGTCTCCCTGCAATCTTCCTGCTTGGTATCCGCCTGCTTTCAAGGTGCATGTGCAGGTCTGGATACCTTCATATTCATCCTGGATTGAGGGCTGAGTTCAATTTGCAAGTGAGTGTTCCCTATTAGAAACTTTACTTTACCCCTAGAAATAGTGTCGTGTGGGGGCCCCCGGGGCAACTACCCTGACCACCATGTGGATAATCCCACCCTAGGTAGATGCAAAGCAGAGATGAGAAGAGGGCAACAGAGCTCTAGAATTTACTATGAGGTCTGGAAACCCCACTTCTCATTTCTGGGATTGTCAGCTAATAAATATAATTATATATATAATTTGTATTTATTTTATATATATATATACAAATTATCATATGCCCTGATGAAAGTTATTAAATAACTGAAACGTTGGTGACAGAAGACCTTTGAAGTCTGTGCTTTTTTTCAAAATCCTGGTTGTGCCGTTCCTGTGGATCCATATATATATATATATATATATATATATATATATATATATATATATATTTATTTGAAAGCTGGATACGATATTATTTGCAATAAAATATACAGGTAATAAATCAATTTTTTGAACCAGAATAATACACAGGTCTACGCAAATACATAAACACGGGATTCGGTCTTATGAATGGGCAGGGCCTGATAACATTGTGCCAACCCATTTATAGCAAATGTTTACCATCCAGGGGGCAGATCTATGGCTGCGATTTGCATAAATGACACCCTCTGCCTCACCCCCCATGCTGCCAACCCTTGGTTTCCCCCAGGAGAGAGATCCTAAAAGTCTGAAACCTGCATAAATACAAGAATAATAAACCAATAAATGAATATGCACTGTTATTATTATTTCAATGCTGAATTCCTTTATTAAACATTCAAGTTAGTAAACTGTAAGCACCCTTCATTTTCCATAGCTTGCAATAGAAAACGGCATTACAGCGTCCTCTGCGTCTGCTGTCCATGGTGCTGACATGCTTTCTACATGATATTCCCCCCCACACACAGTATAAAGTGATACATGTGCTTGTTCCAGTTTTGGATGATGATTTTCACCCAGCGACAAAGGATCGGGGTAAAGTTACTTCAGCACAAGACAGGAACATCTGCCTGGCACTCGGGAGAGAGGGATGTGCGAAGGTGTGAGACNGATCCTTGCAGAAATCACCTGGACTCCTGCACTGCCTCAGGCAAGACAGGGAACATCAAGAAGTAAAGCACAACAATTGTACAGTCAACATAAAGATACACATAGTCCTCCGAGGGCGAGATGAGCCGGGCTCACACCACCGCGTCTAGCAATGGTTATTCAAGTATTGTTTGAAAGAGAAACTATGCATGATCCACGCCTGATGTCAGACACACTCGCAGGGAATTGCAATATATGAGGATGCTGTAGTGCTAAATGCATGGATTAAAACTCTGCGTATACAGACATTTCCATAGACACATCAAAAACATAAACAGTGGATCAATGACTCTCTGTCCTATTTCCGCATTGTATAAATAATCTGGGGGGGACCCACTTAAAATATAACTCGTTTACCTATTGAAGCCAGGATTTTTCCTGATGACCCCGCTGACATTGCTCCACGGACCTGGGAAATTGGTGCTTTAAGTATATATAATTAAGTTGGCACAGTGTGAACAGTGTTTAAATAAAGTGCCCCTTGTCCAGATAGGGACATATTATTAATTCTGTAGCTAAAAATGTGACATATTCAGACTTGGAGATAATAATATAAAAGATATTAAGATATTGTTTCAGCATCAAGGCCTAAATTTACTCCCTGCTTAGTAAATTTAGGCCCAGGTCTACATTGCTATATATAGCAATGTAGACCTGTTATATATATAAAAGTGTGGCTTTCTATGTTATATCAGTTAGTATATATCTGCCATGGCATAATACACAGAAACAACCCAGGGGGCGCAGGAAAGGGGGGCAGAAAAGAAGCTGTATTACATATGGGTTATATTAAGGATCTAAGGAATATACTATACTATATATGGGGCAGGGCTCGAAGTGGGGGGGTATACGGGGGTATGCCATACCGGCACTTCTCCCATTGCTGTAACTGAAATGCTACAAATCTCCATTGACTTCCATTATATTCAGTTTTTCCATACCGTCACTTCTGAATCTCCATACCCCCACTTCTAAATTTCCACTTCGACCACTGATATGGGGTAAATTAGAGTTCGGAGATGTGTGGTAAATTAGGACTAAGGAATAACACACTATATACGGTATATAGTGTACTATTCCCAGACCACTAATATAACCCATATATAATATTATTATAGAATATTTCTTTAAAGAATCCTGATATACCCAATTTAGACTTTATATAGCACATTACAAAATAGGGGTAAGAAAATAGCACATAATGTAAAATATGTGGGGTATATTAGGGGTCTGGAGATTGCACACTATGTACTGTATACCTGAATATAACCCATAAATATTATAAGTGCCCTTGCCTGACACCTAATATACCCAATATATACTTTATATAGTGTACCATCTCCACAGCTCTAGTACACCCTACATGCATTACAAGTATTTGGAAATCCCTCCTTTAGAAATCCTGCGTTTGCAACTGCAACTGTCCTGAATTAAATGAAATCCATCACCATTATTGGCACCATCAGATTATAATGTAGAATCAATACAATGTGTCCTCCCCAGTCTGTGGAATAGGTGTAGCATATGCCAGTTACTATCATCTTGTGAAGCCAAGTGTCAGAGGAAGATATTGATTGAGTCTAGGATCAGAAGACCACAACAGGTTCAGCTCTCTNACATACAAACTTCATTGTCTCTTAGCTGCAGCCAGATCAGGATTTCAGTGCTAGCCCTCATTATTCAGTTCTCCGTCTTACTTGTTATTTCTTTAAGCCATGTGGGAATTTCTGACAAAACCATTGCAAGTCTGACTCCACTGATTGGATTGTAACTTGCTGGAGTCTTTTGAGGGAAAGAAAGTGGCTTCAATGGATTATTCACAAAGTGTAAGAAGACAAAAATCAATGGTATAACTCATCAGGAAAATAAAAGAATCATTATAACACATAAATATAAAAGATTCACCTTCGGTGTGTCATGAAGATTTATAACCTGCAACCCCAGGGTTATGTGGAAATAAACTCTGAACACAAGTTGGAGGCTGTAATGTATTGCTCATTGTCCAATACGTGGAACGTAAAGTCTTTTTGGTGGGATCCAAAATTTTTGAAAATGCTGTCATCATTGTGGATCCTCTCCTGATATTACATGAACGTCCATGGTTTATAGGCGCGTTTTCATTCTACACATGGGCACACATGAACCAATTAAAATACATGGCAACCCATTCAGACTTCATAGGAATGACACATCCAACAGCTTCCAAGCGAGGGGTTTGGTTGCAATCACACGTGGGGTTCCCTCTGGGTACAATGTACCATAAAGGTGTTTCCTCTGAATGCATACCAGTCCAGGCTTCAATTGTCCACGACTGGGACTGGCTACAATGCAAACACACAGGTATCTGGAAAGTGCATAATCTCGAGGGCAGAATGTGGTAGGCTCGCGTCCCAAAGTAAGGAAGCGGGGCCCAAGCTTGGATGGGTGATACTGGAGGCTGGGTGGAGTTGACTCAATTTTTTGAAAGAAGCTGTCAGAGTTTGACAGTGTAATGAATGCTGGGTTCTGGTAATAATCATAGGTGGCCCTAGGCATAGGCCAGATAGGCAGCCACCTCGGGCCCTGTGACTGGGCCAGTGAAGCCGGCTCTGTTGTGTCTTTGAAGGCTCTATGTCAGTGTTAATCGCTCCTCCACTGCCATCAGGACCCAACAAAGCCTAGGGCTGCCTCTGGAATTAATCAAACTATGACAACTTACTTCAGTTGGGCCCCGTAGCAGCCACGCTCCTTGATAGTTTAGAGTATACAGTATCTGTTGCCTGTACAATATACAATTGCTATCTACTTGGTAGTTTGTAATGGACATTTAGTAGATTAGATCCTTTATTCTGTGTGGGAACCAGTGACATCCCTTAGGTAGTCCATGATCATTATGAGGCAAATAGTTGTTAAAAATTATCAATAATAAAAGCTGCTCACACAAATGGGAATAAAATTACATGACAATCAGTAAATGAGGTGTAACACTACCATCTTTTCATTTACTATATTTTTCAGGGAACATTTGGGATCACCCTTCATGGTTTTCCTTGGGATGGTTTGTTTCAGGCCCAGCATGGAGACAGAGATTGGAGAGAGTGGGCAGAGTTTCAGGCCTTACCTGGCATCTATTGGTCTGGACTACATTGTCATAACTTATAAATTCCTAGACAGACTTTCTGAACTACCCTAAATCTGAATTCCGCCCTGTTACTGCCCTCATCCACTAGAGTGATAATCTGAATGTGGAGGGAAGTCCTGCTATTAACTTACTCACAACTTTCTCACGAGTGGGTAAAACCATGTTGAATTGCAGGGGGGGGGGTAAAATGAATGTCAGTGTTTGCATGCAGGGAGAATACTTTATTGTTGCATGTTGCACACAGATACTGACCAGTGTTACTGTTACACTGTTGGGCTGGAAACTCTCAACTCTGTTACTGGTTGCAACTAATGACATTTAATTCCGCTGCAATGCAGCATGATTTTGCCCACTCTTGAGTAAGTTGTGAGTAAGTCAATAGTGCCTAAAGTCTGAATCTGTTTATTTAACTTTCTTTTTGAATTGTTAATTGATTTATATATCATTTATTTGTTAAATATCCCTACAGCATGCACAAGAAGCAGGGACCGGAACCGAGCTACAGGCAAGAAGAGAGACTTTGATACACTACAAGAATATGTGTCTGTACTTTCATTCAGCTCTGCAGTCCTGATGCCCTAGGCTAGAGCCTACGTGGCCTCCACACAGATACGAGACAAGAGCAAATGGAACGACTTTTTCGTCATTGTTTTTAATCATCAATGAAACATGTTCCTTGGCAGGAGAAGTCACACTGGTTTGTTTAATATTATTGTCCGTGTGTTAAGCTAGTTATGAATATCTATTCTACTAATGATATAGGACGTGGAATGCAACAATTCACTCCGATGTCTGTTGTCTTTCTAAACAGTGATAAGTATTGTCTGACAGCTGCCAAGTGACCATTGCACTGAAAACAGAGCCGGGGAACAGAACCTCCATATACATTTTCCCATCTCGCTGAAAAGTCTTTCACATTTTCTACTAATAAGGTCACGGAGGGAGAACAAAAGCTGTTCAATTATTAATTGACAATATCATTATGTGTCATAGCAGTGTGTCTGTAAGAACTGGGGTAGCTGGTCTGCGTGGTACAGGCTGCTGCTGCACAATAGTGGAGTTTTGATTAAATATTGATGTACACTAATTGGCTACAGGGTCTGAGGAAGGCACAGGCTTTGTAGGGATCATTTGTATTCCTGCTTTGGAAAAAGGAAGTAAAAAAAAANCAAAACCAGCATTTTCACATTTCAATCACCTACCTGCTCATTTTCCTACCCTCAGTCACTTCCCAATTGCTCTATTCCCCCGTGTCCCTATATTAACATAGCGTTAACCTTGCGAGATTTCCTAAAGCACTCAGAATCTGCTGACATCCCTGTACTATTAGACAAACCAAGAATAGCTTCCTTTTACATTGAAAAGGCCCTGTGTCTTTGTTAATTGCGCTCATTCCCCTTTTAACCCGGCCTACTGTCTTTCACGCAGAGCTAGGAGTGGAGAGGAACGGGAGTCGCTTCTTCATCATCGCTCATTAAACTGCCAACGTAAGTGAACAATTAACCATTAACAAATGTAGCCGCCAAAGGAAAGAAGGAGCCGGTGCAGCACAGGAAAGATCCCATCCAGGGTTTCAAAATAAGAGGAAAACAGGTGGAAAGTTACAGCTGGGCAGAGACATTTGGAATTTCCAGGGGAGTCAAATGAATTCATTCTATGCATGCAGGGAGAGTATTTTACTTGTGCTTATTGCACAGACATACTTAACATACTTAACTGAACTTTTATACTGTTCACTCAACTCTACTCAACTCTAATACTGTTTTCAACAAGTAACATGTTCCTCACTTGCCATTTAATTTGGTTTTGCCCAGGTTTCTCCTTTATTTTTCTTACAGTCACACTTTGGGTCTAGTATAGAGCAGTGGTCGAAGTGGAAATTTAGAAGTGGGGGTATGAAAAATCTGAATAGAATGGAAGTCAATGGAGATTTGTTGTATTTCAATTACATCACTGGTAGAAGTGCCGGTATG
>JABWIB010004770.1:2640-17518 GCA_016617825.1 Platyplectrum ornatum
CAAAGAAGAGCCACCAAAATGGTACATGGTATGACCAACAAAAACTATACAGAAAGACTAGAGCAACTAAATATGTACAGCTTGGAGCAGAGAAGGGAGAGGGGTGATATGATAGCAGCTTTCAAATATTTAAAGGGACGTCACCAGGTGCAGGAGGGGGGAATTTTTCAAAGAAAGAGGCGTAGTAGAACGCGAGGGCATGCGTATAAACTGGAGGGTGGTAGGTTCAGGGAAAAATGTGCGAAAGAATTACTTCACTGAAAGGGTAGTGGATAAGTGGAATAGCTCATCGGAAGTGGTGGAGGCTAATACTACAAGACAATGTAAGCATGCTTGGGATAAATATAAGGGTATTCTGAGTCTCAAACAAAATTGACAATACAATTATGTCAGTATAGCCATGTGGCTCTTATCTGCCGTCACAGTCTATGTTTCTATTTTTACATGCCAAAAGATACATTATAAAGATGGATTAGCAAAAAAAAATAAAAAAATGAAATTTTGGGGACATTTCTAGTAACTGTTCTACAGGTAANTATAATGTAGACAATGCGCTACAGCTCATAGTAACCAATCAGATGATTTCTTCAATAAACTACAGAATCTCATATATTACAGTTTTATTTTTCAGATTTTGAACACAACACAACCCGGTTTAGATTAAGATGATGTTATATGATGCTGTTCTACCTGTGGCATGCAAAACAATATTCTTTGCCAGTGGGGCTGTTTGTGAAATAAAACCTTTTCATTTTGCGTTAATTGTTGAATTGTAGGAGTCACTTTTGGTGTCACACTAACTATTTACACACAGGAAGGTATTTGGTTACTGGGGTGCTGTCCTTAGAAAATACAACGACTCGTGCTAAAGCATTGCGATACATAGTATATTTTTCTCCATGAGTGATCGTGATTGTGATTTCCAGGCACAATAGCACATTTATCCTGAAATAACATTACTATAATGCATTGTGTAATAATAAACAAGATGGGCTGCGCTTTTAGCATTCACAAGAGAGACTTTGTCACCAATTGTACAGGCTGTTCCCTTAGATCGGTGTGGTGTGACAATGACAAGGATAGGCAGACAACAAGGACAGAGGAAAAGAGAGACACATCCATCAGCCTTAAACCTTGTGCAAAGTGTTCAATGTTCGAGGCTGTGCAGCCCTTCTCCGATTACAGAGACTCTATGAACTGGTTAATTATNTGTGTTCTAGCTCCTATGACAGTCATTTAGCGCAGGCAAAGTTGAATATCCATGTAATGGCAAAGGAATTATTGTATAATGTACCCCTATCAGAACCGTCTTTTTGGGACTGATAAGGAAAAGAGATATGGCTATGGATAGAAACTGATAGATTGCAGCTAAAAGAAAGAACATACTGATAGTTAAAAAGATGGAAGGGTGGTATTGCTTTAGGCAGCAAAGCGAGGGTAGTCAGTTATGGGGTGCCTGGATGCAGACGGAAGGACAGAGGCCCCTGAGCACTGACCTGTACTGTGTGACATTCAGGTAGAGATGAAAACAAATCAGTGAGGTGTCAGCATGTTCTACGCGAGAAAGGAGAGGGAGAGAGGAGGGGGCAGCACTTTACTCGCTAGACTGGCTTTTTATCAGATATTGTAGCATTGACTGATTTTATCAAGAAAGAGCTGCAAAAGAGTAAGGACGACACTACTGCAATGACCACCTGGTATCTTGTATGAATGCATTATTTCCAATGTAAACAGTTATTCATGACTTTTCCAAGAGGAATGGTTGGACCCGATCTAGACTTAGGACCTAAGGNTACAGAGGAATAACTGCCCAATAATTTACTTCAATTCATGGCTGTGGTCGCAAACGATTTATCGAGGAGTAGATTTGCCTCTGTTATTATTTATTGTTAGAATGTGTCCCATTATACTCTACACCTGCATAAGTAGATGGTCACATATGTCGGATGTGGTTTTCAGGTCAGAGCATCTATATTCCAACCATACAGCAATGAGGGATCAAAGGACCAGTGCTTAACTAATAAGAATAAGAACTTTTGCAGCTATTTGTAAACACTAAAAAAAACTGTTTTAGTACAACTAAGCAAATAAAACAATGATAATTCTTGTGTAGCAGCATCGCACTCAGGAGAATGGCACAGAATTATTAAAGGGGTTTTTAGAAAGGTATAGATTTTTGGTGATGTACTGCTGAGAAAAACTAGCGCCAAGTAGGTGTTGTAAAAAGCATTTTGATTAATTAGACAAAGCGATTTTTAACTCATTTAACATCTGCATCTAACAAGTTAACTCGCTACAAGTTCCAAATGTCGTCGGCGTGTACTTCCCTGTCACAAAGCAGCATTTCAAGCACACACACCTTAGTCATATTTCCAATCCAGCACCTAATTGATGCCTAGAGCCCCACCAGCCATCCAAATGCAATCCCCCATAGACACAGTTCTCCCATCAATCCGCCTGTACGCACCCTTGTGTGGAGCAGCCTTGAAAACTGCCTCAGGGATGCTTGGGGCCTGAGAACACACATTTCCCCAAAGACACAGTGATGCATTGGAAATGTAGCACTGAGAACAGGCCCCAGGAGAAGGCAATGTGTAGACTTTTAGGAGAATTGTACAGAAAGTATGGATACAGGTGAACTGAAAGAGGGGAAGCAAAAACAAACACATTTCATGTAGAAACAAATGTTATTTAACCATTTCCAGAAGCAATCCAATATTCAATGGGATAAAAACAATGTGGCGATGTGGTTATATTGAATTTATAAGGCCATTTTATCACGTTATATTTTCATATCATGGGAAATAGTCATAGTGGCAGCAGGATGCATGTTGTACTGACATTTTTATATCTTCCACAATACTCCCACAGTAATGCTTAGAGTTTTGGAAGGTACATTTAAAAAAACAACAAAAAAAATCACGTTATTTTCTGTTGTGATATTGCTTCTATTTATAAGGCTGCTATAGCTTGGGTTACCTATGATCAGAGCATATTTGTTGGAGTACATCAGGGACTGTTTGCTCTAGAACTACAGATGGGAATAAAATAACTTAGGGAATATAGGGCATGTAAAAAGACTGGGGTATTCCAGTATTGCATTACTCTGAGCTTGTTACTATAAGGGAATACTGGTATCTTTCTTTATAAAGAAAATTGCTATGTGTGTCCACAATTTGAAGACGCAACTTCCCCCTTCCTTCTTTTGTTCATACAAAAGAACTAGTTCTGCCAAAAGTACAAGGGCTGTGGATATTCCTGATTGCAAGCTGTTTATAGCACAAGATCCAACTCAAAGGCTGGATTATAGATAATTTTAAATTGGAGAAATTTGCAATAATCAGGACCCTATAACAAGATGACAGGGCCTGAGCGTAGATAGGTGGAAATAGTGGCCTGGTAGGGAGGCAGAGACTGGTAGCTCTCCAGAGTCGTCCCTTAACAATTTGTGGTACATATTGAATCTATAAATATATATGTAAAGGGTAAAGAGGGACAGTTACACATAGTGCCTGGAAAAGAGAGCAAAGAGGGGCAGTTACAGCATCAGTGCAAAATGTGTGCAGTAGGGTCATGAGTTGTAACACTGTGTGGCTCCCAAAGGAAATTATAATGCTAATGCAATGTATGGTAATATATATTACAGGTCACAGATTATTGCAGGGAGTACTTATGAGAAAGGTATTTACTGAAGTGGGTTTGAGGGTCTTGATATATGTCCTTTTTGGGAAATTGAAAAACATTGTATTTGCTGTAAGAGATATATTGGGATATGAATGTGGTGCTGTTAAAAGTTGACATTTTCAAATATTACCATAAGATGCTTGTTTTGTACAAATGATAGATAGCTTTTACAAAAATATGCTGTAAGGAATAGTGACTAATAGTTATTGTGCTAAAAATGCATTATGCCACCTCTAAACATCATGTTTTGTCGCTTCTTTTAGCAGAAGAGTGTATTGTCAAGGCAGGTGACAAAAATATGTTTGTGAAGAAGTAATTGATTTGTAAATGTACATATCCATTATAGGAAATTTCTTTTAAAATACCTTCAACCTTCATGACAATTCTTGAATTGGACAGTGAATGCGTCCATTGTATTCTTACCATTACTTTACAGTTGGCACCACAATGTAGCAGAATAATTGTCACTGTATTTTTTTTTAATGTTCTGTAAGCAGGAATACCCGGCTGACCGCTATTTGTCTGGCAAGTTACCACTTTCTAACGGCAACATAAAAAAAGTAATGACAAAACAAAGATTCCTTCCCAGATGCTTCCTATGGCTGTCCCATCCTTTTGCCCAGACATCTCCATATGTCAGTCTTCTGGACTAACCCTCTGCCCAGTCTTCCTCCGTGTTGTCTCTTCTTGTTCTTCTTGTTCTTCTCTTCATTTATTCATCTCATGTGACACTTGCTGTCATCATCAGTTCCCCCTCCCTGTTCTCCTCATCATCCCCACCCTCCACATTCATCACCATACTATTATCATCATCTCCCATCTNTATTTATCATCTCCCAATTTGCATCGTCTACCATCCTCTCCCAATTTTCATCCTCTACCATCCTCTCCCAATTTGCATCCTATCCTCTATGGCTGTTCTCTATCTCCACCATTCTCCTTCCCCTCATCAGTTCCTCATCAGTTCCTCACCATCTCCTCCTATGTTGGACTCCTCCTTATCTCCTACTGTGCATACCTGCACTCTGCTCTCCTCAGCTCCTTTATTCATGTGTGTTACATGCATGTAGCTGGACAATCTGTGCGCCAACAGACTATCAGACATTTAACAGTAGACACCCTCCTGTTGGTGCCTGGAGCTCACAATCCACCTGCACTGCCCTACCTAATCTCCTGACCAGGAATAAACATTCCTTTGCACCCCAGTGAGAGTTCACAGCACCCCAGGGAGCTGCGGCTCAAAGTTTGGAGACCCCTGGGCAATTGGGTTTGATATGAACAGATCACAACATCCCTAGTGCCACATTAATACCAAGACTAGCCAAATATGAGTAATTGATAGTTACATGGTAGTATTTCACATGTACAGTATAATTGTGCAATATATTGTCAGACTTTCTCATTGAATCATCTTATATTTGCAACAGACAGTTCTAAATGACAAAAGGTATTTTATGGAGAAATCACTTTTCCATAATTCTTACTGGAAATGGAAAGTCAATGTTACCTATAAATAGTTTCCAAGTTTCCATGCTCTGTCTTTTATCAGAGTACTATTCCCCAGCCTACAAAATAGATATCATTGTTAATTGCCTTTTAAATACACTTTAATACTGAAAGTGTTCTTATCGTTCATAGCCCTTGTAATAGAAGTATGAATGATCTGGTCTGTTTATTCTTGTGCTGTATGCTACAATACATATTAATTAAGACCCGCCTGCAGTCCAAATTCATTTTAGAACCGGCAGAGAAAGTACTGCATGGGTGATTTCATTCACTTGGTTGCAAATTCAATGTGTTTTTTGATGTGGGAATGAACCTTTAACCTCTCCTCCGCTTTTGATAATAAAGAGCCCTCTGGCAGTAAGTCTAATATTAAGTAGGAGTTAAGGCAGGTGGAAGCTTTGCACATAGAGGGCACAGGTGTCACCCTCTTCACATAATTAGCAAACATCCATCCCCAGCAAGACATAGGACATCAATCAAAGCTATTACCAGCCAGACNCGCAGAACATTGCAGCGGCTGTCCAGTGCTGAGGTAATGAGTATGTCTCCCTGCCCATTTATCAGTATCCACTTTCCTTATTTTTACAGAACAACGGACATGGAATGGAGTTTCCCTAGCAGATTTTCTATGACCATAAAACATGTCTTCCTAAAGTACATTGTACCCTTAATTTAAAATAATTGGTCTAAATATATGCCATTAAATAATGAAGCATGACTGTTTTATACTTTGCAAAAGATCATGAGGCTTCTGCTCAAGAAAATGTCCCTACTTTAGTTAAAATACAAAAAGAAAAGGTGTCCTTGGATACTAGATTAATGATGGGGACGTCTGAACTGCTGTCAACGCTCTTCGGAAAGTTACACCAGCAAAGTCTGAATATCTGAATTAGATCATAACTGACCCATTGTTTGACCAGTTCATTTCACAGTATAGGTTAAGGTTTTATTTGGGTTATATTCATTTAGTTTGATTATACGTAGGTAATTATGTAAGGGCTATAAGACCAATTAATATAACGATATTTGACCAGATCCAGGCCTACTACAAGAAGGCACTTGATCTGAACAGCGTACAGTGCATTAACAGCAGGGTTGCTGACGTTCCCTCATGAAAAACCAAAGATCAGCGGCATGGGGTTTGGGCAGAGGATGTGATTTATGTAAATGAATAAATAGAATAGAAAAAATAAACGGGGCTTGATGGCATTGTGCATTGTCAATCAAACTAATGATCATGGCTGAGGAAGTGATTTACATGAAATCTCTGCCTCAGTCCAGTTCCCGGGAATTTGCTGACTCTCCCAGGATACTCTCCCAGGATCTGCATTCATTAGTTCTGGTCCTCTGAGACTTCCCTCTCATTTACAGTACTGCCTCCTATTTTTATACTAGTAGGCTCTCCCTGCTGTGGGTTATATATATCTCAGTCGTTGTATTTACCTTGTCAGCTCTGTATTGCTTGCTCTCTTTTATTGTTCTTCCTCTAGTTCTAGTTCTAGTTCTTTTCCTAGTTTTCCTCCAAACCCTCTTAATACTTTCTACTTCCCCTTCTTCTCCTTTCATCCTTCCGTCTCTTCTTTTCTTATTTTATACCGTCTCTCCATCNCTCTCTAATTTTTGTCCATCTTCTCACACTCTCATATTTATTTCATGTGGTTTGTCTTGTTCATTTCGTGCCCATTATTTCTTGTTTATTGGGGCCTTCTCTCTTGACCAGGGAGTAAGATCAGTCAAGGACTTGTAGCTGCAAGTCCATCCTCATCATCAGAGCATACCAGGTTATGATTAAAATCATGTCCAACTTTCAGGGTAGTCCCTTACATTACTCACCTCTACTTTCTTTACTAGACCTCCCAAATGCATCACCTACTAGTGGACTGTGTTATAAAGTAAGCAATTATACATTTTTATTCACACCTTTCTGAATTAAACCACTTCACACTAAACTAACCCCCTGAACCCAGTATACAAGTCACTCATCTGGCTCAATCCAGGCTCCTGCAAGATCAGCGTTCAGTGAATCAAACGCTGACTGTGCTTAACTAATAATGTGGATGTTGTCTCCCTTCCCTATGGATTTTCCCCCATAATGTGAGTGAGCAGGCCTTGCAATTAAATCAGACAGACTGAGAGAGAGAGAGATCAAGTCACCAGATCACTAATGAGTCCATGAGATTAACTCTATACTGAAAGATAAAGTTGATGGTTTGCTTTCATGTAAACTTTAAATACAACTAGTATTTAAAGAGAAGCTTGAGGAAATATGTGACGTTTGGCTACTGTGATAGTCGTAAATAGTTCCACTTTCCACCTAATGTTATCAATGCAAGAAAATGGAATCTACCCCTATATGACTGAAATACCAGAGTATTATCAATGATTTGCCTACAGAGGATACCTACATGCCCTGATAAGGGCCGCTGTCACCGCACGGGCCCGGTCAGCAGGCTTACTCTGAACTCAATTAAATGCTAAGTCAGTTCAGGCAGGCCTGCTCCATGGAAGCTTTCCATCTGTATTTCTCTGCTGCATGCCAGTGACATGGAAAGAGGGCACAGCCGGGTCCAGGACAGTAGGCCCGGCTGTCCCCCCCTGATGGCGGCCCTGGCCCTGATGCTTCTTTCTATTTGGGCATTTGGGGTGTGACAAAATTCTCCTTTCTTCCACATTTTGATGCTTTAGTAAAAGTGGCTAATAAAATAGTTATATAGATATATAGTATTGTATTCTGTGTGTTTCTCCATAAAGTTTTTTACAGTTCATTTATTTACACAGGCTGAATGTTATTGCCATTTTAATATTGCCCATAGATCATAACATGCTTTTGTGGTTCTAATGCAGCAACAGATCTGGGCATTCACTGATGGCAGCTGGATGGGAAGAGGTTAATGCGGATGCACTAAGGTCTGATGGACCCAATATCCATTTGCAATTCTCNTCTGCACAGGCCTGAAGTGATGTTCTACGGATCTCTACGGGTCTGGCACAGGATGTGACATTAGCTGTTCCCTGATGTGACAGCTCTAGGGCTGGCCCGTGTTATTTATGTCTCTTTTGCAGCAGGGATGATCATTTTCGCCTGAGAAGTAATACACGCAAATTTAATTAGCCCCCCATTTCAGCTNCCTGGCTCGTTAACATCTCCGCGGGTACAGGCGGTGAGATTTAATGTGATCTCCGCTGCACACAATCTCCAAGCTATCTGAACAATACCCCTCCCCACAACGATGCCTCATCAGACTCAGAGCATTAACCCTCTTCCACGGGAGGGGGTCGGGAAGGCCTATTCTGAATTTAATTATATGCTAACAGTAGTCCCTGCTGTTTTGTGGAAGGTTCTAAAGCGACACCTAAGGTCTGTTCTAATAAAGAGATGATTAACCCATCCCCCTGTTTGTAATATAGAAAATGCAGCAATTTTACTATCCTTACATAATCTCTAATCCTAACATTATGTGATAACAATCCATACATCCAGTGCTTATATGTGTCATCATGTTTTATGCAAAATGGAAAAGGTCATTTGGTATTTATCTGAGAGTGTTTTCATTTTAAGATTCCTTTACATGACATTTTAAGGGAAATGGTACAAATGCTTTCTGGGTAGCAGCCCAGAACAGCAACATTTNCATCTTTGTTTTCTTTATTTTTGTGAAAATAAACATGTCTCAGCAAAGACAGGCTTTTATTATTTATTTTAAGATAGCCTTTGGCCCACATGTCAGGAGTTTAACTTGGGACCTAGTATAGCACCATCTCTGTGTAGATGTTATGGTTTTTTTGTTGTTTTTTTTTATTTTTATAACAGGTTGAAGATTGAATAATTTTCTGGATATCAACCAAAGTGCAAATTAAATGAGGTTTACCCATGTGTCTGGTATTCATCAGATCCCCTGATGATGAGGACAGACTTTGCTGCAGGTCACATTTGTAGGTGGCAGTCCCTGACACAGGGCCAGATCCAGACTTCCGCAAATATCTGTGCCAAATCCCCCTCGTTCTTTATAAATAATCATTTTGTCTAATCCAGCTTTATGCAAAATGTATTGGTCATCCCTTACACCCAGCTTACATATGGTATGTATAGATAGGGATTATAGCTTCTATGCAAGGAGCTTCCTTAAGTTGTTTAAACATTCTTAAAGTAGTTTGTGGTTGGTGAACTATACGTTTGTCTGCCATATTCATACTTAAGTAGAGGCTTAACGATTAATTATCTGGTATCAGTGTTAGCTATTCTGTGATTTTTATTGAAAACCAATCTTATTTTAATTTTCCTTATTGACTTAACCCTTTGTTTGCTGTTAATTAAAAAAATACTTACATACAACATTAATATAAACACTTGATATTATATTTACATTACAAAAAAGACACCAGAAAACACATGCGAAAAATAAAAACACATATAAAACTCTAAATCAAACATTTCATCAAATGTCTTTTAACATATAAAAACATATTTATAAAAAAAACATGTAACAAAACATATGCAGCTTTGTTTTAACAAAGATTCACATTTNAATTCAAAGTTTAATATTGGTGATATAAAGTTTTATACTGCAGACACGCTCATGTTGTTTAATTTACATGCTTCACCACACCCACCATACGGACATTATGTCTGCAAAACGATCGCCCTTCCTAAGCACCAGTTTTGCAGGAGTCAGGATTATGTGGAAAACATACCAAATCCGTACGCTTGTGCAGTGCATTTTGCAGGGTCTGGATGCAGCCCATTGTTCTAAAAAGTCCATTCAGTGGATAGATGAAACTGTATCTAGAAGAATAAACCTAAATGCTGGGACACAGGAGAATGATAGAAGGTTATAGTACAGGACACAGGCTCTAGAGAGTGGTGGAATGCGGAAACACCAGAGTGTGTTGGAATTTTGAAACGCTGGAAAGTTTCGGAATGCTGAAACACCAGATTAAATAAGTCATCTCCTGTACAAGTCGTTCTGTGGTGTATGTCTTTAGATGTCCATGCAACCTTCTGAAACATTCTTGAAAATTGGTGGACCAGTCAGCTAGTAGATCTTGCTTTTCCGTTTCCTAAAGGTGGGGCAAGACTCTATTACAAGGACAATGCCAGAGAATCTATAGCCTAGTTAAGTGACCCATCCCGGACACGGTGTTCACGTTGCCCATAGGTTTCTTGGACTCTTCCCTCTCGAGGCCCCATACCCAACCACACTCGTCCCCCAGTTAGAACACTTCCTATCCCTACACTGACAATACTACAAGCCACAAACAGCATAAAGGGAATGTAACATACATTTAGGGCATAATTAATTATTTCTTAGCAATCGTCGCAAATGCGTGGCATCCCAGCTAGTGCACATCTGAAGGGTTACAACTCCAAAGGATAGGTCTGGACAGTAATAACGCACAGGTCAGACATTTTGCATAATACATTCCATACAATACACTTGCTCAGTTGGGAAAACTTAGAGGAATTCTAACCACTAGCTTCAGACCGCAGATAGGGCTCGGGGCTCGAGCAAGAAGCAAAATANAACAGCCACTGGTGGGTTGGGTGGGAATAATGATGATTTGTCTGTTACACAACCCATTGTTGCTTCAAAAAGGAATTGTCTCAAAGCTGAATGAATCTGAGCCTCTGTCAGAGGTCCAGGCCGTGACGGGGCAAGGTGATATTCAGACAGTATAATCAGTCTATAAAATCTATAAATCCATGAGACAAAAATATTATAAAATATTGAAAAGTTGCAGTCAGTAAGTAAGCTTTCTGAAATTGGCAAAGGCTATCACTAGGATCAGAAATGCTCACTTTTGGTAATGCCACAGTACCAGGACAGAAAAGCAAATGTATGCATGTCTGTTGTGTCTACACAAATAATGTTTGACTGATAAAATAAGCTCAAAGGAACAGGCCAATACTGACTCAAACTTAGGAATTAATAATATGATATTAAATAATAGGTCAGCTAATAGATATTGTCTTGACACAAGTGGATTTTTCCATTGGACACAGATAGCTTTCCCAGTGTCATAAATTTACTTTAGAAGGTCTTTTGCTTAATTAATGTTTTGCTGCTTTATTAACTATGCTTTAGCGGTATTATTCAATTATTAAAGTTACCACATGAACATGGCTATTTGATAAAGGATATAGGAGACATAGAAAAACATGACTCTAAAAAGTCACTATTTCCACAAATATAATTATTTTACGTTATAGTTCATGTTACGGTACATTTTATGGTGCCATAGTTGTAAACAGCTCTTCCAAAAAATTGCAGTTATATTAGTCATCTTTTCTAGGCANGAAAGTCTAGATCAGGGTTGCCAACTTGAATGAATATCAGGGAAATTGTGATAGCACNATCAAGGCACTGTATTCGAAAATGACCACCNTTTTTTCCTGGGACTTCAAGTTTTTTCACAATCGAAATGGGCCTTCCAGGTAGCTGGAAATCGCTTAATTTCAAATTCATCATACTTGAGGAAAAAAAACTGAACATGGAAAAGCACATTTATTTTCACAGCCAGTGCTCCCAAACACAATGAAATACATGTTTATTGGTCCTGATGGTTGTCCATTGTTGAGTGTGCTTGCTTGGGCCTGCCCGTACATGTTCTTTCATGCGCTTGTTCTTTGATTCCTCCACAATCTTGTATTTCATTTCAGTCGTCATTCAGCTATTGTCTGTGTGGTTCAAAATTAGTGCAATGCCTCCAAGAAAGTGTGAAAATTTGCCGGACAGTTTCTGTTTCATATGTGGAGAGTTCATGGGGAAAAAGCAGCAGTTAAATATTACGGATTTTGTTTTGTTTATATTAATTTAAAACTTGGTGACCAAGATATATTTTGGGCTCCTTAAAAAGTGTGTATGCGTTGCGTCAAATCTTTGAAGTTGGTCAAAAGGCAAGATGACATATTTCAAACTTTCACTGCAGACCATATAATTATCTCTGTGGACACTGATGCTGTATTGGAGCATCGTAAATATGTAAATGCAAATATGTATATACTTTGGTTATGAAGGGTGCTATGATTTTCTTTTAATTTCTTTTAATTTTTTTTTATTTCAATATGTAGCTAAAATACCAATGAGCACCTTCTCTTTACAATGACTATTTGTAATATATACCTGGTGGTATACGAGATGGTATTGGGACCAGTGACTCATACTTACTTTTTTTCTTACTTTTGCTGTTTTTAACATAATATATATTAAAGGTTAATTTTTAATAAATTTTTTGGGTGTGCAGTATATATGGTCTTTTGGTGTGTTTGTGTCTATCCACTGATACCCTATTTTCAACTTAGTTCTCTTTTACCATATCTAGCACCNCTATACCATTCAGAGGTTACATTAGACATGGTATAAAATAAGGTGTTCAGTGCAGGACAGAGTCCCAGGACAAAACGGCTGTCATTTTTGGAGTCAGCGCACCGAAATCAGTGCGGAATCAGTTAACTAAATCAAAACAGCTGAACAGCTGTCCAAAAANTTTTTTTANAACTTTTTATACCTGTTTAGTAAATAGTTCGTACATATGTGTTGACATAATTTTGGTACGTTATTTGTTTGTAATATATAGACATTGTGATAATATATACATTGTGATACCCCAGGATATGGAAAAGTGAGGGTTAATTACTAATTGGCTGATTCTGGTTTCACCTGGCATGGGTTTGGAGTGGTTACTGGGCAAAAAACAAGTTTTAGGTTCTGATTCAAGATTGATTCTGATTCTAATTGGTGTGAGAGTACATGACAAACGTGTCAACCTAATAATTGGCTATTAAACCTGAGGATGAGATGATATAAGTAACTATCAGAGTGGGAAGTTGAGAGGGTACCATCTAGAGAGTAACAGCAGACTGAGATGAGACAATATCATGAGGGAGTCCAGTGAGCCAAGGACAGTGGAAATGAGTGAGAGAGTGTAAAGGCCAATGATCAGTTCCTGGGCGGAAAATGTTGATGTCTTGTTACCCCTTCAGCCTGCGTCCATGTGACGATGTCTGCTGGATTTCACCTACTCCTGACCTTGGCAGGGTCCGTTCACACAGGACACTACCTGTGTCCAAGCAGGGTAGTAGAGTTGGGCAGAGCTGCCCAGTAGACCGAACTCCTCGGGTAATAGCACTCTTTGTGAGCAGGGTATCAGTTATGAGTAAGTCAATAGTGCCTAAAGTCTGGTCCATTGAAACAAGGAAGATATAGCTAATGATTGCATTCTGCTTTTTNAGACTTTCTGAATAATGCATTTGCTTTGCAGTCTAGATTCATTATGTGACTATTTTTTATTTTAAAAATTTAACATTCATTCAAATTGTATAAAAAAAATATTTAATGTCAATAATTTCTGGCACATGTCTTTAGCATCTGTTATATTTNGGTTAATTTATATTTTAAGTCTGCATGTTTTTTTGTACATTTTACTTATCTTGCGACTCATCTTACATATTATTCCTTTATTATATTCTGTAACACATTCTAAAATTATATAAGTCTCATATGTATTGTAACATAAGGTGATGAACAATAAAAAATAGTTATAATCATATCNCCTATGTAAGGCCTAAAGCCCAATGACTGTCGGTGACAGCTAGTTAGAAAGAATACATTAAATTAGAAATATGTTAGTTTTGATTGATGAATAAATTATGTGCAGGTATATCTTTTAGTTTTGGAAGCATTCACAATTTTATGTGATCATGTGTGTTCATTTGATTAAGCCAGGACAGGATGATAATGTAGTCTGATTACAGAAAATACTGTAGCTGGCTTAAAATACAGAATGACATAAAATGATCTGATAAAGTGGATAGATATTATTTGGGCTAGTAAAATAAAATTACAAAGTGAGCACATTGGCAGAGTGGAATTCTTGAATACCACCATTAGGCAAAATATGGACTAAAATAAAAAGACAAGTTGTCTTTTCAATGCTAAAATCAATTTAGAAAGCTGAAGATATCAAATGCTAAGATGACCAAATGTCTAGGTCAAGGATAAAAAGTCCTTTACTAAATGATGAACTTTCCCTACAGATAGTTTTTTGCATAGGCAATGCTATATTAAGCTTTTGGGTTCTTGCACCTCAACTGCCTGATTTTCCATTCAACTGTAGTTGCCATACTCTTGCTCATTTTTTATGACTTTTGGTGTGACTAGTGTGTTACATATTTTTGAGTGATCTGCAAAAAGCCATACTTTCATCTCAATACCATGTTTAATGTTACCAATAAAGACAATATAGTACCGGTCCAAGTCCAAGTCCATATTCCTGGGGAACTGCTCTGGTAAGCTTTCAACAATATGTCTATAGGCATAAGGACCTCTACCTCTCCTTCCAAGCTATTTCTACCTGTTAGTCGAGCAGCTGGTCAATGGCTGCACTCTGAAATCGCATTCCATCTGCCGTTCTTGGTGTTACCTCTGCCACATGCGACACGCACAAAGAGACACGGAATGCATACAAGTTCTTATAAGAATAAAGGAATAAAAATACAGAAGCTAATACTTAAGCTAGGTACACACGNTAAGATAAATTGTATCCAATCGAAAGATCATTCAAGAGTGGGTATAACCATGTTGACTTGCAGGGGAGGTAAAATTAATGTTAGTGTTTGCATGCAGGGAGAATACTTTATTGTTGCATTTTGCACACAGATACTGACCAGTGTTACTGTTACACTGTTATT
>JABWIB010004770.1:30435-40747 GCA_016617825.1 Platyplectrum ornatum
GAGAAATAGGCAGAATATGTTATAGAGTGGACTGTGTTTGAGAAATAGGGATAATATGTTATGGGGTGNACTGNGTGTGCGTCTGTGTGGGAGCATNAGTGATAGAGGAATGTAAGGGATATTATATCATTTTTTACATGATACGCATATCCCAAAGGAAGCACTTTTATGCCACAAGTCTCTATGACAGTTGACTATGTCGTGGGGTGGGGGGACTCCAAAACCTTATTTTTACTAAGTCCAATAACTAACAATCCTCTTGATGGCCCTGACTGCTGTAATGGTTTCTGGAAGAGGTAATATCTGTGTTCTTACACTAGAAATATCCAATGCTCCTCGGTAGAAATGAGGGTAATACAGACCCTGCTCCCATTTCCAGGTTGCCCAGAATTTTAGGTAAGTTAAAAGTCCACTGCTCATAGCACATCATCACTGATATTGAGTTCTGCTGCTTAAATCAGCAGTCCCAAAGGATTTTACTTTTTTTTAAAGTTAAGAACATTGCAAGCCTACATCTGTTCATTTACCCAGTATAAGTATCTCTTATTTATAGTGACAGGGATGGTGAAAAAAGTAAATATCACTTGCTCTGTTCACCTCNAAGCATAAAATAAAATTGGTTTTCCATGGTTACTAACTGTTAAACAACTTTATTATCTATGTTCATCTATGATAGTAGAAGCACACTGGGACTGGGACATATCGGGACATTTTAAAGTTGGGAAATAGATAATTTAGATAATTAAAAATAATGTAGTCTTAGNTCCAGGATATCCCAAATTGGAGACCATAGTTGCCAACATGAATATCATAGAGATTGCGATAACAGCATTACTATGNGTATCTTTATGACCAAAGAGGTGTGTCTCTATCATCAAAGGGGAGTGGATTCATCACCAAAGCAGTGTGTCCTGTCAAATTGTGCCAAGAGAACATGTTTTTTTTAATAAATACAGCAATATCAAAATGTTTCGGTGTAAAATTGTCAATGAATNATTATTTTCACTATATATCTGTATATGAGAGATTCATTGGCATCTTCTTTTTTGTAGAAGTATCAGACAATTTCGAAATTTTGTCACCACAGGGAGTCAGCGAGATCATCCACTCTTCAGGTAGTCTCTATCAAATCCACATGAATATTCCACACAGTAATGTTCACTTTTATCATGAATATGGCACAACAGAAAATGTGGGTGGCGTCCCAGCTGCAATATGAACTTTATGTCAGTTTTGTCATGTGGCGGCTTTATCTGTACTTTTATGCAATTTTGCAAGCACACAATATGACTGAGATATGTATTTGTTGATAGCTGACACAAACATATAATATTTTGAAGAGTGCCAATTATTTGAGGGGTCAGTGGAGTTCAGTTGAGGTTTAGTTGGTTTGTCACTATCATTTTATGCATTATGAAGTCTGTTTAGCATTTTGTTGTCTCTAGTCCAGTCATAAGACATGCAATGCGCACAAGTTATGCGAAAGAATCTTAATGAAGATCTACAAAACGTGCGCTAACAGCACTACACTGGTTTCAGTGCCCCTTAACATTCTGTTAAAGAGCGTACAGCTAGCATTTTGTAATACAAATGGCATGCTTAACATTACATTTGTATTATCACAGGCTTATGGTCTGCAGNTTATGTACTACACTACTAGTCAGGAACGTTAGCATATAGCGTGGATACACGGCAAGTGCCCTATAATATTGAATAGCAAGTGTCACTCCTGAAAAATATTTAGCTACAATCAAAATGTATTCTGTTTTTTTCTTTTAAATTGTTGTATTTGTCTCTTGCATACCTTTTCATTTATATTGTGCCTCTTAATGAATTATTAATAAAAACTATTTATTTTATACTTGACTGACATCTTCTCNGCAAATGTTTGCACAATTTCATCTCTAGGAAGTGTAGGGCAGCACTATCTATAGTAAACTGTAATATTATTCAATTACCATATAGTTCAAGGGCCATTTTCTGTCTATATACGTAGTGTGAGATTTATTCTTACTCCGTTCTAATTGGAGGAAGCAAGATGACCAATCAACAAGGCGTAAATACACCATTTAAAGGCAAGACCAACTCACTTCACTGAACTTGCCTAACCAAATCTCAAACTCAAAAGAGAGATGAAATCGTCAAAGTTACTCGACTAATAATGAATTCATCATCATCTCAAAGGGTCTCAGCGAATTCAATATATTCCCAATCCATCTCGCCCCTTAGTAAATTTCCCCACAGAGGTACATTTATAATATTTAACTATGGTCATTAGATTGTAAGCTCTTTGGACAAGTCTATTTTCAATTTTTTATTTATATGATTGTAAGGGGTATGAACAGAGCACAATGTGTTGGTGCTTTTATCAATAAATCTTGATAATAAGATTATGTTACAGTCAGAAAGACCTTGCAGGATGATTCCTGACACATTTAAATAATCATTAATATTCCANTCGAGACAATTTATGAAAAAGAGTTTGTCATTTTGATCCACAGGTCAATTTTTTCTAAGTACATTTTGATTAAGTATTCTGAACAATTCCTCCCATGCAGTTTATTTCTGAACTTATCTAATCGTGGAGCTATTGTCTGTCCTGCTATCTTAGGTTTTCAACTGCTTAAGCACTTAGGGATTTGTTGTTCTGTACTTAATATAGACAAAGACAGGAGTACAAATCACTTNTAGCTTATGTTAATAGCCACAACTGACCCAAATCATGTTGGACTAAGTTGACAGGTATGAAATCATCCATTCTTTCAGGCTGAGGTTGCTATCAACCAGCGGTAGATAAATGAAGCCACAAAACAGTACATCAGAGCTTCTACGTTCAATATAATGACATGGGGAGAATCCTCGGCCAGTTTTATTCCTGGCTTTCAATATCAGACAGAGCGGCTGACAAAGCGCCAGAGTCTCAGTCGCTCAGCCAAGAGATCAAAGGGAGGATCCATGGGAATTAGGGGGACACGAATAACATTGTAGTTTTGGAATAAGAGACTAACTGAAGACTGATGAGGTCTGTTGATCCAGAAAATAAAGAGCCAAGAGAAATGTGCATAAATAAACACTTGCCTGCATTTTTGTACAAATATATATGTATTTTAAGTAACACTAGTAATACCCGTTGAGATGAAATGCAGTCTTCAAATTGATAGTTGTTACATAGTATGAAGCTATTAAGCAATTACACAAAGCAGTTTATTAAGCAAATAATAACCTCTGACCAATAGTCATTTTAATGCATACAAGACATCTTCATAGATTTTTGAAGNCGGTAGGTAAAGCAGTCAGAACTTGCCAACCATTTTGAATTCACAATTATTAGGTCACATTATAAGACGTCTAAAGATGCAGCTCCAATGGACATTTATTTTAATCTATGCATGCAAAGAGAATATTTTTCTTTTGCTTTTTGCACAGACACTGAAGAGCATAGATTTACTAAACTGTAGGGGAGGGAGACGTTGCCCATAGCAACCATCAGATTTTAGCTGACAAAAGTAAGAGCTAGAATTTCAATGGTTGCTAAATGTTACCACCCTTGCAATTCATCATGGTTTTGTCCAGGTGTAACTTTTATCTTTTATTTTCAAATCAGTATATGGTCTATAATGTTTATTTAATACCCATTTTAATCACAGTAAAATATCCTATGTCACCCATTGACATCTTCCATTCTGACACTGGCTATTTGTCAGTTAATACTGTATATACTTTATTCTTTTGTTTATAAGCTCTTTATAATTGAGAGATAATTTATGTTTGCCCGCAGTTCTGTACTTAATATGCACATTTTAATCTTTCTATCACATTGTATCTTTTATCATCTTTGTTACACCAACGCAATTATTAATGTAAGCATTATATTTCAACCATTCTATGTTGGAATATGTATGTCCATTAAATGAATCTTATTGATAATAGCTTCATGCTCTTCCAAGGTTCATCCATAAAGCTATATTTTCATAATTCCTGATACAAACATCTGGGAACATATGTACATGTGGGCTCTGAGTAAATGATATTATATCTGAGTAAATNATATTATATTAAAATAAATGTGTGGTGTCCAGTTATCCTAAACCTGGTTTACATATGACTTTATNTTATATTTCAACCATTCTATGTTGGAATATGTATGTCCATTAAATGAATCTTATTGATAATAGCTTCATGCTCTTCCAAGGTTCATCCATAAAGCTATATTTTCATAATTCCTGATACAAACATCTGGGAACATATGTACATGTGGGCTCTGAGTAAATGATATTATATCTGAGTAAATNATATTATATTAAAATAAATGTGTGGTGTCCAGTTATCCTAAACCTGGTTTACATATGACTTTATAAATGCTGAAGCCATACAAAATATGTATTGTTTAAANTATAAACAGCATTGTCAATTGAAATGCATACAGCTACCACTGGATTACAGCTGTGACCTATGAGAAAACTGTCATTTTTTTATTGTGTTTGACACATTTTTGGGGGCTTAATGAGTGAAAAATGCACATTTCAAAAATGTATACAGTGCTTTCCGCAAACATGACCGTGATGAATGAATCATCATTGTTTAATATGGTCGAGAGAAAGAGCGATTAGCATTACTCTACATGTGCGAAGACAAGAATTGACAACTTGACCAATGAAAATGGAAAAACCCATTCAATCACTGGCTATTTATCATTAGAAATAAGTGCTCATGTTTTCTTCCTCAGCGCTTTATAGAAGACTCATTAGCAGAGACTTGTGCTTCTGTGATTTGTTTCCACTAGGCCACTTACTGGAGACTAGGCACAGAGGCATTATGCAGCACATTTAAATGAGAAATATTGTCTAAGTTGAATTGTCAGAATTATTTATGTAAGTATTGCATGATCACCTCGCATCCAATAACCTTTCCTTTTTCAGTCAGGTACGCAAGATCCTTCATTTTCTCACAGCCAGTCATGTTAAATGATCATTTATGACCTTGTGATGACAAAGTCCAACTTAATGCAAATCATTTGTATTCTACNTTTTACATGCACTATCCAAAGCCTTGTAATGGTATATCAACATTTTCAATTTTGTAAAAGATTTTCTTATTAGTTTCCAGCTGAGATATATTATTATTTGCAAATATTGGAAATTTTATTGGTTTGGGATATAGGTGGGTGTGTGTAATGGTAGAATAAAAATAATAAAGATTATGTAGTTATTGGCCTACACAATGCAAGTGTAACGTACTAAATAACTCCCAGAGACAGAATTATTATGTTCCATGTATCTAAAATGTGATGCTTTCTAATGAAGTCTCTTACAGAACTTTTTTTTGGTGCTCAGATTGAAAATGCATATTAATAANGTCCCTCTGTACTAAAAGTACATATTCATATAGGTGCTTATATGGTTGTGGAGTTGGCTAACTAAACTGATTATGCATCTGCATGAGTTATGAGATGGAATGATGGTGATGTAATTTTTCTCTCTATTCACTGGTATTAGTAATTATGGACTTCACTTTTAATGTGATAATTGTCCTTTTTAATTTGAAAACTCAGATATCTAAACCAGGGCTCGAAGTGGGGGTGTATACTNGGGTATGCCATACCAGCACTTCTCCAACTGTTGTAATGGAAACATTTCAAATCTTCATTGACTTCCATTATTTCCTATTTTTCCATACNACCACTTCTGAATNTCCATACCTCCACTTCTAAATTTGCACTTTGACCACTGATCTAAACCCCAAAATCTTATGTATCTAGTCTATAGACGATATGCATGATGGTGCTTTCAGCTCGTTCCCCCTAATTTCTACTAATAAAGTACCATGAAACAGTTGAATGNCTCTACAGTATGACGTGCCAAAAGGATATGACCTCATGCACAATTTCTGACATGCTGCCGTATGTACAGCTTTTTATGGATGAACGTTTAAAGTTTCCTGGAAATCACAGCATTGTGTTGCCACACATACTTGCCCTACAGGTCACAAAATGATGATTGCTATTCCTCCCCTTGACTGCACCATAACAAGTCTGTAACAGGAACTTACAATAAGATACTATTTATATGTCATGTCATATGCTATCACAGTAAAACTACAAAGCTTAACAATAAATTACTAACCTATGACTAACCAATATGCATCAATGCAGAGCTAGACAATATATAGCATATAGCTGTAACTTAGAATAAGTGGAAATTATGTCTGTGCAAAAGTGCATTGATTTAGAAAAATAAGCCTTTGGATGAAAGGCAATGGTATAGGTTCAATATAAGACTGGTCTACAGGTAGCATGATAATAAAAGAAGAACACAAGGGAAAAGAACATTTGCTTCCCTCCAAGCATTCAGTATCATCATATGTTTCCACTTAACATATTTTCTTTACTTCATCTATTCCATAACATGTTTCTGATAAAGAATTTTCACCACCTACTACATCCACCAAGCCACCTAGACGATCCTATGCTTCCACGTATTACTATATTTTTCCTCTAAAATATCTATAACATTGCTGACTTCCACTAAAACAGGTCGCAACAAATACCAGGTTTTCACCTGGCTACCGAATTGAAGAAAAGCAGCCACTTGTTTATCCATGGAGTGATCAGTGGACGTCACCCTAAAGCCTATTTATCTCTTCTCTATAAGAGCATCCAGCAGCATGATGCTTACTCTCCCTGGAGGGTGCAAGAGATTAGTCTCTTGTGGATAAACCACAATTGTTTCTCCTCCATGTCACCTGTCAGTGCACAGGAGAACAGAATAAGTAAGANAAGTCTTCATTAGGTAAGTGAACGGTTATTACAGTGCAGTGCTCCACATAACTTGATTGATATTAGAATAACATCNTAAACTGATATTATGTTATTTTTTATTGACAAATAACTTTAAAAAAATATATGTGGGTTTTACAATGTATGGTCATACACAATTGTCCATATAAAGTTGTTTAGCAATAAACCTGNCACCTAGATTCTCAGAAATGTTGTTGAGCCCTATTACAAATTCTTCAACTGTCTCTATTTTGTATCCAAATGAGCTGTATTCCCTTTTGAATCTGAAGTATATACTTACACAGGTAAACTGCAGTAATTTGTTCTTAAATTCACAGACTCATATATTCATGTTTGTAGCCATATATTAGGCTTTTTATGTTTAATTATACTAATCAAACAGCCAACTTATGTGCCGATACGTGTTTACTAATGCATGATTAACTTAACAAGACTCAGGAGAAATATTTAACCAAATTAAATATTTAGATGTAAGCTCTACATTGAATTAGCAGCACAGCCAGGACCTATGTTGTTCTGGAAACACTGATGGCATAGTGCCTCTGTAGCAGTGGAATATAGAATTAGCACTGTCATCACCTGACTGTGTGAAGGGCTCTGATTGGATAGCTTCAGTAGACATCTGATCTCTGTTGGTCTTCTGGCAGAGGTTGTCCGGAATTATACATCTAATAAAGAAGGACATTTGCTTTGTGAATCCCTCAAGGTTAAATACCCCCGGCACAAGTTTTTGGGGTTTATTTTTGAAACAAGGCACAGATATATAACTTTTCTCTACTGGACTTGTTGCATAATGGGTTAATATAGTGTATCTATTACTCACAATATAAAACAGAAAACAGACTGTGACTAGACCAGGAAACTTGTGATGAAATTCAAAAAACAAGATTAAAAAAATAAAGCATTTCATAAGAACTGAGACCAACCTCCCTCAGTGCTACAGGCTGTAAACATTTAACCGTTCTGTGGCGAAACCTCATATAATCCAATAAGGATGTACATGAATTTAAGCCTTTTTTATCTGCAACACCAAAGGGTTAAATGCAAGGTGCAGTTCTTTCAGGTTGCGTCCCCTCCCCTCTATCCCCATTTTCCTTGCTATGTTTTGCCCGCCTGTCGCTTTGCACAGTGCCCTTCGTCATTGATGGATTGAGTAGATCTGACAGGTCACCAGCTAAGTCTGTTTATTCCTGAAACAAGTGCTTTGGGATCTGTGTCCTAGACAGCCCCCTCCAAATACCTACAGTACTTTCAACTCACAGCTATGTGCTTATGAGACTTTATTTTGTTGCTGGATTTTTGACCCCTTATCTTAGTGCATAACGGTCTCCTAGGCCTCATACATCTATGCACAATGACATGTAGAAATGCAGTCATTCTGCTTACCATAAACCCATCCACAGATAAATAGAAATCTGAGATTTCAAAATGGAAAGGTTGCTAACTGCTTACAAAATAGCGTGGAATCACCAGAAAATGTTGCATGTCGGGGGTACATCTTTTGTGATTGGGAACATTAAATATTTAAACTAAAAAGACACAGGTGCAAACTAGTACATTCTTATTAATGTATGCAGAGATTCCTCACCTGCTTCTGTTTATGATTTTCCTGCCGGTGGCTATGTTACATGAAAGAAATTTGTTAATCCGGTTTCTTGCATTAACGTCTCATTGTTAGACAGTTAACCTTAGTCCTTTTATATTTTCAGACATCCTCAATATAGCTGCTATCAATTTATTTATAACATGCATTTAGACTGACACTGAAAAATATAAACATAGATTAAAAGGAAATAACATAGTGTGAATGTGTCACTTCTGAGAATTAATATATTTTACCTGCAATTGTAGCAAAACACAAGTACTATCTGTCTGTCTGTCTGTCTATCTATCTATCTATCTATCTATCTATCTATCGCTATCATAACATGAAAAAGGTATGTGTTTCTATCTATCTATCTATCTATCTATCTACCTACCTATCTATAATCTATCTATCTATCTATCTATCTATCTATCTATCTATCTCTATCGTAATATGTAGAAAGTATGTGTTTCTAGCTATATATCTATCTATAGCAATCATAACATGTAAAAAGTATATCTATCTATCTATCTATCTATTTACCATTTAAAAAGTTTAATGTATTATTTAACACATTAGGCTTGATTTATTGATTTGAACAACTCTGTCGCGACAGGACTATTCGCAACAATGATATCCCCAATATCCAGTATGGACAAAGGAAACCAACAATACTAAACCTCCCTTTCCCACAGCCTAACCCTAACCTTCCCCTTCTGCTATTGGTCAACCTCTATCATCCCCCTTAGTTTTAACCCTTTCCTTCTTTGCTCTATCCCATCCCTGTAGCCTAACCCTAACCTTCCCCTTCTGAAATTGGTCACCCCCTACCTCCACCCTTAGCCTAACATTCCCTTTATTTGAGTATAGGGAAAGCCTAATCCTAGCCATCCCCTATACTCCATGCCCTCCCAGAAGAATAACCCTCCCATTTTAATCTGTATATCCTTGCCTTATAGTCTTACCTGTTGCAGGGAACATTTTGAAAAAATCAATGGCGTTCTCTGATGGAAAAGAGACAGCAGCATAATGAATGCTATTATAATGATTTTATATATGTTTTTATATATAATAACTACAGCTTATGTAATACTAAAAACATTTTCAGGATGAAAGCACAATTTTATCACCCAAAATCATTAGTATTGGCATCATTAATAGCTACACAAGAATCNGGTATGTACACAGAACTGTGTCTAAATCTAGCGATGTTCCAATTGTTTTACATTGGTAAAATAGTTTACTGGGCAGTCATACAGGCAGATTAGGTCACNTTGACTGGTTTATATTCTACTGTGAATAAGTCACTGGCTACACTGCAAAATAACATCTATGTTCCATCATTTATTTCCACATTGAAATAGTTACAAGGTAGGCTGAGTCATTCTGTCTTCAACATGTTTATTTTACAGATTTGCAGACTCCAGTTACAATCAGTGTCAGCCATCTTACAGATANAAAGACAACTATCTGCAAGCTCACACAAACTCAGCTCTTTATAAATCTGTAAGAAGGATGTTTACATCACCAACANAACTAAATGCTTTAAATATACTGGCAAATGTATTTTTCACAACACAATTGATTCTCACAAAATTATAGTATGTATATATATATATGTATACATATATATGTGTGATACCCCGTCATCACAAGTGGTTAACTGCAGGACACCAGTGGGGAGTTGTCTGGCTCTGACTTGTTGCTGTTGTTGGGGTGAATGAGAGGTGATAACTATATTATGTGGATTCTATTGGCTAATAATCCAGCATGTGCAGGACCAGGCGCCTGCTTGTCTGTCATATGTGTCAATTGGCTGACCCTNTCTGTTGTCATCAGTATAAAAGTGCAGAGGTGTGCACAACTTTAGAGTGAGGCGTGTTACATCTAGATGGTTGGAGAAGCACTTTTGAGAGTTAAGATCATGGAAG
>JABWIB010004772.1:0-18412 GCA_016617825.1 Platyplectrum ornatum
TGTGACTTTTCCACTCATCTGAAGTTTCCAGTGTAAAGCCAATGACTTTGTATGTATTTGATTGTATGTGCTCCAGCACTCTTCCCGGCTAAACACCAGCCCTGTGGGTTTCCTATGTGTTACATGCTGGGTTGCACTTGGGCAGAGTATTTGGTTTCCTGAGCAGCTCCAGATGCTGCAGACAGAAACTCCAGGGACCTGAGGCTTCCCATAATGCACAGGATCATTATATGCTACAAGTGCATTCCATTATCCCAAATGGACTCCCAAGAAATAACCACTTAACTCTTTGCTTTACATTCGCTGCAAAACAAATCGCTGCGACTTGAACAAAATAATCTGTTTAACACAATATATTGTTCTCATACTGCTTACCATGGGGAGCGTGTATGATATAGTATTGCTTGGCATATGGCGTTCTTAAGCATGCATAATGTGGATTTGGTTCTATTGGTTAGCTGGCTGTTAGGTTGGGTGGTAGAAATATTTATTATTATTATTTTATGTTAAATTGGGTGCAATGCTTAGTGTGTATTATTCAGTATTGGTTGGCATGTTTAGTGCATTTTATTCAGTATTTGTTGCATGTTTATGTGCATAATGTGGTGTTCTTATGATATGCTTAGTGTGTATTATATAGTAGTGGTTGGCATGCTTAGTTATTATGTGTTATTGGTTGGCACGCGCAGAGCTTATTGTTTAGTATTAGTTGGCACTATTATCTGGTATTGCATGACATGCTGACTGCATACTATATAACATCGGTTATAGAGCATATTCTGTAATTACACATGGCATGCTTAGTGTAAATTGTGTAGTATAGTGTTGCATGCTTAATGGATGTAATGTGATTGTCATTGGCATGCATAGTGCAATTACTTGGGTATATGTGCATCAGTTGTACCAGTTACCATGTTAATGTTCATGGCAAGTTTTTGTGACCTTGTTTCATTTTTGTGGCTGGATACACATATGAGAATGTTTCTTGATCAGTGTGGGAATAGTGTATGCTATATGTAAGCACGTTGAGCGTGTGGTTTTTATAGTATATCTTAATATCAGAGCTTGGCAGAAAACAGTAATACAATAATTACAAGGGATAGTGTTTTTATAACACATAAGTTATTATGTAAAATGTAACAATGATATAAGTTATTTGAGAGAGTGTTTATATTTATTAGTTCAGCTAAAAGATTCACACGAGTAATATGTTGTGTACATAAACATATTATATGTTGACATGATTGTAATCTGCGCACATAGTGCATTTTAGTTTGGCATCTGTGTAGTTTATTGACTTTCAGTTTNGTGGTACAGTATACTGTATGAATATGTCAGTTATAATCATCTCTTTTTTGCTGTACTGCTATATAAGCAGGATACTTTGGATCAGTGTTATACTTATCTGTATTGATATGTTAATGTAAAGTATATAAAATATTTCATTTTCCATGGTAAGTATATGTTTATTGAAGTACATGCTAATATGACAAATGCACTCCTAATTGACTTCACCCTGGTAAGTTGCATGTAGGCTATATACCATATTGTCATTCAGAGTAACTATAATAGAGTATACTATATCTGCTATAAATAGGTGACGAGTGCTGGGTGAGTTGCCATGCACGTACTACAGTACAGTTTGGAATGGCCAGTGGATTTATAGAGCAATAAGATCTGGCACAAGCATAGTTAGGCACAAACCTTTTACACACCCTGCAGTAGAGGTTGGCATGATATGAAATCATAATTCAAGCACTTTGCGTTATACATTTCTGTAATTGCCAGCTGTTTGCTTTACTAGTATTACATGTACTTAATGGGACATTGGCATAATCATTATTTCTACAATGAGTTCATTGATGCACTAACTATACAATACAGAACACATTATTATAATCTGCTAATATATTATATAAACTATATTATGGGGGTATGAATACAAGTGCTAGTTATAAAATGTATGGATGGCACATTAGGTTGTTCTATATACATAATATGTGTCCATTTTTAATCACAGCACATGTTGGTATGACAGTAGTATGTATCCTTACTCTCTGTCTTACAATGTATATATAATATACACCTTGCCAATTGCATGGATCATTTTGTGTGTAATAGATATATGACAGCATATAATATGTNTGTTATATAGCTCAGATGACAAATTACTATATTTACTAGAATACAGTATTTATGGTGGGTAAATGTCTGTATTATGTACTAAAGGATAACATGGTTATCCAATAATATTTGAATTCAGTCAAATACTGTCTATCTATCTATCTATCTATCTATCTATCTATCTATCTATCTATCTATCTCTATATCTATCTATCTATTGGTATGCTATGTCATTTTTTGGTCAATTTTATATTTTTTGTAATATGTTGTAGTGACTATCTGTGTAAAATGCATGAAACAAGTTGATTTTCTTCAGTGTCATTAGTTGTTAGTAATTTGGCACGCACTCTACAGCTACATGTAACATGTACAACTCATTGTGATGTTTTATACGTTTACACTGGAACTAAAGGTGTAACCAATTCAATAAAATTAGGATCTAAGGAGAGCAGTTGTCATCCAGCACAAGGTGAGTAAGCTATTAGTATGTTATACAATGGGGTACTATGGGATAGTAATATTTCTAACATTCAGCATATTATTTAAGTGGTTGGCAGAAGGAATTGACTAGTCTGTCATTTTAAATTATAAAAAAAAGAGAGTACAGACCCAACATTCACACAGTTTTTCTTTCCAAGAAAACCTAAACTCCTAATGTAAAAACGAGATGTGCACTATTACATGCCTGTGTCAATTGTACTAATGTGAATGCTCAGGTCACAATCCACAGACATTGTTCAGCAGTATTAGGATTCGGTAAATGTCCATATAATATATATCCTGCAAGCACTTTCCTTGACTTTCTAGCAATACATTTCAGCACTTTAAACACTTAAATCTATGCACAAAAAACCCTGTTCCTCATAAAGACTTTATATAGACTTTACATATTGAGTACTATAAAATATTTAAAAATTCACTATTGTTCAATACTGAACTGTTTTACTCAATATAGACCATATTGCATACACATTTGCTATATAAATAACTCTCCTAGCTGTTCTGCAAAGCTACACTGGAGAGATTAACTTTCCAAAATGTACTCAATGTATATAAGTCTCTAGCCATCTTGTATAAATCTCTGGCTATATTATATAAAATACATAAATAGCTCGAGCCGGAATAATATGATGTTCCAGCTGAGAGACCGTGGTCTCTGCTTTTTTTGTCCACNAGCAGTCCCCCTTCCTCTGGTGATTGCTTCGCATATGGATTTTATTACATACATTACTCCACATTTTTTAGTCCCTTTTGCCTAGTTTTGAGTTTCTGCATGCAACTCTGTTTCTAGCTAAAGATATTTCTTTTGTTCAGTTAAATGCCTAACATATGTTAAAATTCTTAAAACATCCCTAGACTGGTGTGGATCGACTTTTTTTCATTTTTATTTTATATTTTGCTCAATGTTTCCAGACCAGACCGGCTTCTTTCCAAGCGCTTGAGTTATTAAATGAAAGAGAACAGTCTGAGAGGATTAAGCACCTCACATAATTTAACACACTGATAGCGATCTGTAAAAATAGCCCTGCTTACTTACTAAGAGTGCTCTGAACAAGTTTTCAGGATAAAATCCAATAAATTAAACAAATAAAGAAACATTTTACATCATACTTAAAATTTGTCAGCGACNCTTTATTACAACAGAGATTTTCATTTTTAATTCGGTACATAGATTTTTGTATTAATGTAATTTGTAATGGTGTTACATAACGTTTTACAAATTTGTCATTTCTAAGGGTAGCATTAAGAATGAATTTTTCAAATTTCATACTTATTAATTTCANACATTTACGAATATTGTTTTATTATTTGATAAGTATGTACAGTATAGTTGTTTTTCTTTTTGTTATGCCTTACAATTTTTTTGGCAAATTGAAGTTACCTTGAAGAGACTGCAACANTGGTTGCTTTTATGTTTGGTTTTTCTTTTGTGTAACAATTTTTTTTATAATTATTTTTACTGGTTTCTTTTTATACTATTCTATGCATTACTTATTTCCTTAAAGCATAATATTACATGTAAATCATGAATTTAATAAATAAATAAAATATATACTGTTGAGAAACATTAGAATTATGTTGAAAATTGTGCTTGTAATGTTATATCATTGTGTGTGTGTGTGTGTATGTATATATATAATTAATTTGGTTGTTACTGTTACAGTTGTATTCACCTTCCGTTTTCCAGTAGTTTATGGTATTCATATCTGTGTATTATTGTTTCCCATGGCATATATATCTCATATGTAACATTGCATAATATTTCTTTTGCTTCCAGAGTTGATACAAATATGGTAACATTTAAAAATGTATAATTTAATTTTGCTATTTAGAACTAANAGGGGACTTATCTACGGGCACATGTCCAATAAAACTTAGAAGAATGTACTAATTTGCTGATTAACACGTTACGTCTATTTAATCTGATTGTCTATCTACAGTTTTATTTGTGTAGACTTTAGAAATATTATTTCATTGTCTTTACATAAAACATATTTAAATGGCATTGTTTGTGTTACTTGCAAAGTGTACATTGTATAATGTACACAATACTATGGTTGCTGTGTTTTATTATCTAACTCAGGTGATTTAAAGATTACAAACTAATGTACATATTGAGTCCATTTAATTTCCCAGAATTTAACTTTGTCATTCATGGACATAGCCAAGCATAAATCTCCACTTAGGACAATGTATGCACAGTGTAAGTTAAATGTCGGGATCATGTTGGAATCCCATCAATTTCGGCATCCCATAGTTCCAGGTATCCCAGTTATGTCAGGTAAGGGTTATAATCATATTGTCTTGATGCCTTCATGATAAGCTCCAGCTTACCTGCCATAATTAAACAGGGTGCACAAGTTGAAGACATAATGTGGAAAAATTGACGTTAAGGCACAAATTTCTGGGTATGATGTGGTGAATAAGGGCAGTNATTTTAAACATGCAAACTGAGGCGTATGTGCAGAAGCTACACATTATGATTTGTTCTTCAGCATATACCAGTTTGCCTGATTTTTTTCAAATTCATCTACAATTCAACTCTTTCTATGAGTGCTGAGCACATGGATGAGTACATGGTAGCGCATGGGTAGTTCACTTGCACCCATTCAGCACATGCGCAGAGCAGTTTCCAGATGTGCTTGCACCTGCAAAACAAATAGATTTTTAGATGTGGATGAGCTCTGTCTTGTGGATTGCTTTGAATGACCTGTTTCTACTATGTGTAATTAAAAGTTCTTCTATTTAAAATCTTTGTAGCATTGTTACAAATCATGAAATCTCTGCAATTTATTAATAAGACAAATGTGTGTGTATCTCACATTTTTATCTGGTTCCAGAAAAGTANATTTTTCAGGGCCCATAATTACAGTACCCTTCTTATGATTCCTGACATCTGACATGTCTGTATACTTTGAGTATACAGGCATGAAGTGTATATTTTTATACATAAAGATGATTAGAGAAAGAGAAATTGTGCATCCCAATTGTCCATTTAATTATGATTTATATTAATACTCTTCAAAGCAGTTATGACCAGNATCGGAATGGCTCACCAGAGAACAGGAGAATCCTCCAGTGGGCCCCAAAACCTAGCATTATTTCATTATGACTGGGGGCGAGCCCCAAGAATGATTTACTCTGGTGGGTCCATCTCACATTTATTGTTCTTAACATCACCACTAACTGTATGTGTTCCCAATGCCTTCAAAATATGTATGTCTTCAGATATATGCAAGTCAAATACACACTGATGTGATGTAAATAGGTAAAGCTGCTCATATACTAAATGACTTTTATTTGGCTACTCAGTGATTAGTTACATTTCATATGTCCAGTTTACCTTTAGCTCTAACAGTCTCTGTGGTCTTGTAGACCCACTGATGACTGAACATATTGGCATATCACAGTCATTATCTTACCAGACTTTCTGCACATTGTGGTCCAATAATAAAAAGGTTTACTATTAATTTTGGGCCTACACATACAACAATATAGGTCGAAAATTACATAAATAGCTGTGGGGATAGTGTGTCATGTCATTAAATGTCATTAATCATTAAGAAAAGTGAAGGGTTACATAAACATTACATTTTATACATATGATGTTTCTACATATGATCTGAAAAGATATATAAAGGGAAATTCAGTATAACTATTGATAAAATTGTGACTGGTTTGAGATTAGGGTATATATAGTAACTTCATGCAGCAGCATGATAGGTGTCATCATCAATACCGTAATGAAATCTACTTACCTGCTCTTCTTCAATTTTACTTTAGCGGTTTTGAGATTTGTATTAATTGATGGGAATATGACAGTTCTTGCACTACTGACTGGGAAAGATAGAGATAGCATACATGGGCCATCATGCAAATTAATTAACTCTGCACAAGTTCTTTGGGTCTCGCTTCACAGCTTGGATTAGCTGCATGCATTATTCTGCTAGTATATAATACTCCTGTATCAGCACATAATGTGTTACCTCTGCAGCACAGACTATTCATATGTCACACGCCATGATTTTATGTGGTGTAACTAAATATTCAGTATACTGGCTTGCATAGCATCATGGAAGTGGTAATGCTAGATATGGGTGCTAGTAAGTATTACATTCTTACTGGTACTGTAGTCTTCTGTCCTTCCACCCCTAGCCAGCAGTGACATTGTTATAGTGTTATATTTTCTACATACACAATATATTTTACCATATATTCACATTTTATCATACAGCTGGGCGTATCAGAGGGTACTGCAAATAATACCGGTGCTGTCCCAATCTCCATAATTAAAATCCCAGCAAGAAGAGGCAGAGAAAGTGGAGTGCTTTTTGTGCACACTTGACCACTATGTCGCTGCAACAGGTAAATTAAATAAAACACCTCAATTGACTGGGTAATGATTAAAAAAAGATGAAATATTAAAAACATTAAAACATTTTGCCTTTTTTAATCATTACATCATAATGAGTTGTGTCCGCCGAAAAACACTCCACTTTCTGTCCATTGCACATCTCCACTAATTGAGATGTACAATGGACTTAGGTAAATTTCCCCTCTAGTATGTGCCTTTGCTGTACATTACAAACCATCTACAGTTTCGTTAACCCTTGAAGGATACTGAAGTGTTTCCTTAAGACTTATGTATTTATCTGGTATTAGAAGATGGGTTTCAGTGCTCTTAGTAGTTAGTTTGACAACATTATTACTAAACCAAACCATGAAATTTAGTGTTTTTTCAGGACTCATTGTGGGGATGTTGGCAGTGCATTTCTCCCACGGACTTAATTGAAAAACCATTCATGTTTATTATTTCATATGTTTTCATACTGTTCAATTCTAAATGGTCATAGCTCTACTTGGTGTTATCAGAACACACATGTTTTAAATTTACCTTTGAATTTTAGGTATGGTCATAATAATTGTGTGTTTTTTATGGTGGGGACATATCCCTCGATCTTCCATTTTTTTACTGAATAGAGGCAGCTTATGTTTCTCTTACAAAGTGTTCTTCAAGCTAATGTATAGTATGGTCTAGGCAGAGGACCAGTTTTCCGTGCGACACCCATCTACAGATAAATGTGTGTGTGTGACATAAGGTTCTGAACTTGAATCGGGCCATATTTCAGTGTTGTGGAAATAAAATTAAGAAGATACAATCATAATTAAGGAACGGCAAAAATGTGTACATATGGAAAGGTCTTAATAAATAGGGACCATGCTCACTTATCTTGCCAAATGTTCAGCTCTATTTTGTAACATTGCATCCTACTNTTTATGTGCTTTATGTGTGACATTTTGGTTTATCATTCCTAGAATGAGTTATACGTGAAACATACTTTGGAAACCACACACACACACAAGACAATTAGTTGCTAGATTGCCCTGTAACCTACCATAGTCACGCTGGCTAATTTGCTCTTTCTTTTCCTCTGTAGATCTGTTGTCTTTGTAGCTGCACACTTTCCTTTGATCCTCTGCCAGCGTTATTTGTTCTCAGCTTCAGTTATAGGAAGTTGTCACTCATGTTTTTCCAGCAGGAAGATTCATTCACATCACACCTGAGGACATTTCCATTCTAGTAAAAGTAAAAAAANATATATTTATAATAATATAGGTGCTATCATTAATAATTTGTTACATTTTAAGGTGTTCATTTAATATACACTATGCGAATGCTGATTTTGTTGTAAGGTAATATGCAAAAGATACATTTTGGTTCTATAAAAAGATTTATAAAAATGCTTCTTTCATTTTTTTTAGCTGTGTAAGGTAGTTTCACGCCAGTAACTTGTCTACAGTAGTTCTAATACTTTTGTTGTGTTTGCATTTGGCTTGCACCTAAACCAAGGGNAGGCAACCTGCATCTCTCCAGATGTTGTTATACTACATATCCCAGCATGCTTTGTCAGGTAACANCTGTTAGAGCAACTGTTACAACAGTTAAAGCATGCTGTAGTTTGATAAAATTTGGAGAGCCGCAGGTTGCCTACCACTGACCTAAACCTACCGTGATTTGCATTGGGTTTGCTGGAACGCTGGACACATTTGTTCTAACATTCCAGTCTGCATTAAGCCCATAATTGGTGTGCAATGCCCTGATCCCAACCTATTATGGTAGGTCACTAATTACCCTGAGGAAAACTGGCATTGCATTCCACAGCCATGAAGTACGGACAACAATTACATATCCCCCTAAGAGCCAAGTACCTGTGTAGCTGTACCCTACCCTTTATACTTTCAAATATCCCTACCTTTTTAATTACAATTATTCCCTTAATGGTACATTAAATAGTATTTGATAAGACTTTTGTTATTTTAACATCAGCCATTCCAGTGTTATGAGACAATAAGGGTTAAAACTTTCTTTTGTGTGTTTACCACTTACCCACTAAAGTACCACTGACCATTCTTAATCTAATCCTGCTTCCTCCCTCTCTATGGGGTATATTTACTAAGCAGGGAGATTGCAGTGAAATTCGAATTTGGGGAAGTTGCCCATGGCAACCAATCAGATTTGAGCTCTCAGTTTCATTTTACACTCTGGAGAATGTGAACTCAAATCTGATTGGTTGCCATGGGCAACTTCCCCAAATTCGAATTTCACTGCAATCTCCCTGCTTAGTAAATATACCCCTATGATTCTGTTATTAGCACCAACTGTTTCCATTTTACATCTTTATTTAGACCCATGTTTCGTCTGTCATCTAGTATTACTCATAAATATTTTTAGATACTGTAACTTCATATAACCCACCCCGGTTTTCCCATGTACCAGCAAAGAGTTGATTGCACCCTAGGCGAAACCTAGCACTGCCTCCCAGTTCACACAGGAGAAGCAGAGGGGGTGCTTTTTCTTCCCTGGGCCCTATGCCTAAGATTGCCTAACGGTGCCAGTCCTGCATGTACCACTGTTCCAGGCTCTTTTTGACACTGAAATGTAATTCCATTAATAATGCATTCCTTATGAAGATTTCCCAATGCAGCCATCACCAGCAAGATAATTTCATATAACCTGGGAACAATTGCAAAGATTGCTGAAATCACGCAGTATATGGCCGGCATTAGATGCCATTTCCAAATATTTCCTAATTAGGCTGTGATTTATATTTTGGTCATGTTGGTATAAAACAGCTTCAGTCATTAATGGATTGTTAGTTAAATAAATTGCTTTCCAATGTGCACAATTAATGCCTGGAGCCACACATGATTACCTTGCAGAATATACTTTTAAGCCCAGTCGCTAGAAATTGGTAATCTGTATGAGGTTAATACTCATATCACAATAAGGTGAGGTTTTTAGTATTTGTTTCATTTTGACCATATCAATTATATATAGTTCATATGCATGTCTATGTCTAATTGTGATAATATGTTACTGGCCCCNAAAAAAGTGGCATTTTAATTGTGCAAAAAAATTTATATTGGCCACTGAAGACTGTGCGCAGTAGCCATACAAAACGCTGGATCAGATCCTAAAACTTTTTTACACATTGTAATTTATTTTCACAAGCAAATACAGGGTTATCCCCAATGTGTAATTGTTAAATTATTTTCATGAATTGAATGAATCAATTAATTATTTAATACATACAAAAAAATNGTTTTTTTTATTTCCCATAAAATGAAAGAAACATAGTTATTAGAAATTGAAATAAGGTCTGACATTCCGTTATTTGTTGTTAGGTNTAAATTTTAGATTGAGAAAATATGTTAAGATACAGTGTTAAAAGCCTCAGTACACAGGNAGAAAGTGTGCATCACAAATACAGACTGAACATAACATGTAATTAGGCTACTCCGATGGGTGGCCCACAATGGCTATGAATACCAGCGGTAATACATTANTGTTTAACTACTATTACAATCTGGATTTGGAAAACAAGATTACTTTAAAGTAAAACAAGACGTTGGTTGAGACAAAAGTGACTCTTTCACCATATGCACTGAATGACTTTTGATTGGTCCTCATACACTAACCTATTGTGCGCATGTATTTGCCCCTACCCTAAGTAGAAGTTTGTTTTGAGGGAAGAAGACAACCAGGACACATAGAGTGACCNGAGTGCATTAATGTCCTGTTCACAACCAGACCTTTCTCAGGCCTCTTGAGTTTCTTGTTGAATAAAACCTTCTAAACCTCCATACAAACTGTCTGTGAAGTATTTTATTTGGTAAAATTTGAGAGACATTGAAGTTCTCCCCTTCCAGAGTCTGGTCAGGGGAGGAATACAGAAGAAAACAATAATGAGTCTATTAAATACAGCGTCTTTTACTTGTTGCAGACTTGACCTGCATTTTTGTCGTAGAAAAAGCCTGTCATTCCGTTCGCATTCAATTGATCATTATTTATCGTTAAGTGTTAAGAATGTCCTTTTACGATGTGCTGTGTAAGGCCTGTTCATGATTGCTAATTATCTGTTAATGAGGTTTCCAGCTCAGCTGGNTCTCAAGTGATATATACAAGAAGTATAGACTGAAAAATAAGAGGGGTTTTACCCGGACAGCAAAAGCATTTGGGAANAGGATGAATGGACTTTACCCCTTTGTTAGGCTGCAGAAGTTCCAGAGGGTTCTAAACAATAGGCCAAGAGATTTGTATACAAAACATATCCATATATTTNCAGCTTCTGGTTGTATTATGTATTATGAAAATTCTATCTGAGCAAATGCGATTTTATCAAAAGTTGTCTTAAAAGACTGAAAGGTCTTNAGAATATAGTATGTTGTATATTTACAGATGGTAATATGTTTTCTTCATGACCTTATCCATTATTGCTGTATTTAATTACAGTGGTTGAGGTGGAATGGACATTTAGATGTGGCAGTATGGAAACAAAATAATTTTCTAATGAAATAATAGTAAATCAGTGGGAGAAGTGACGGTATGACATACCACCANAAACACCCCCACTATATCTGNGCATAATGTNGGACATTTAGAAAAGTCATGNTCATTCTGTCCCTGAGACAAAAATGCATCAGACTTAATGGACCTGAGCCAGAGTTGCACAGGACTGTGCATGATCAGTACNGTAGCGAGAGCAGGAACATGGGTACACTGCTTCAAATTCACCTGCCTGTGCATTGAAATGCACTGTCATTGTGAAACAGGGAATTCCACAATACTTTAATGAGAAAAGGGGATTTTTTCTCATTTAAATAGTTGCAGCAGCATTGAAAACTTTTCTGTCTAACACNTACACCATCTTAGGTGTAAACAGGCGCTGGTAATTTTTATAGGAAAATCACCATCTTTGTTTAAATGAAAATATCTACATGCTAGAAATATAGAGTTTATTAAATTATGTTCATAAAATATATATTTTTTTATTGCCTAATTAGCAGCAGCATACCACTTCTGTGCTCTGGCATTGATGTTACTACGGTGTTTCCCCGATAATTAGACACTGTCTTATTTTTTTTTTTTTGGTCCAAAAAAACACCATAAGGCTTATTTTCGGGGTAGGTCTTATTTTAATTAACATTGACAGAGATTTCTATAAACAGTCCTGCTTTTATACCCATCATGCCCTCCAGTCCTGCTTTTATACCCATCATGCCCCCCAGTCCTGGGGAATTCACTAGGGTTATTTTCAGGGTAGGGTTTATTTTCGGGGTAGGGCTTATTTTGGACTGTTTTACAAAAAATGGGGTAGGGCTTATTTTCAGGGTAGGTCTTATTATCTGGGAAACACAGTATAAGAAAATGCATTTCAATTTACATTCTAAAAAAATGCTGAAACATTTTTTTTAAATACTGTACACAAACTGGCATACGACTGGATGTTCACTTTGAACCAGATCCACTTACAAACTAAGGAACTTATGAGCATAAAGTTACGAGTGGGCAAAGCCATGTTGAATTGCANGGGAGGTAAATTGCATTAGTTGTAAGCAGTATTATGCTGCTATACACTGGTCAGTATCTGTGTGCAAAATGCAAAAATAAAGTATTCTCCCTGCACTAAATAATAACATTCAGTTTACTTCCCCTGATAATCAAATTAGCTGTATTTAACTATGTTTGTANCTTTAGCATACACTAGTTGTGGAGTAATGGAGTGAAGGATGTTTTGACTATTTGTGATAAAAAANATATATTCAGGGGTGCTTAGTCCTTATTTCTATTGTTGATTTGCAATGCTTTAACATGATGCCAAGCACATAATGTCCTGGCCGTGTTCCATTGTGGTCCACATCTTGTTTTTCNGTGACATCTGTAAATAAAATTCTACTCCTTTCCTAGTGTTTTGTGTTTGGCAAAATGAAGTACCATACTAATTACTATTTATATTTTCAGTTCATTTTAATTAATACTTTTATTCTTGCCAATTTTACTTCATTAACAACACTGCTTCAGATTTATGTTTTCTCAATTTAAAACAAAAATCTATTATTAGACCTAAACCAAATGCAGACTATTGTTTTGTTTTTCTCTATGGTTATTGTTGTTCTAACTATCTATATTTTCTGTCATACAATATATGACTATGCATATTACAATACATTAAATGCTTTTTNTGGTCAACAACCCCAAAGCTGAATAGAAACTTGTAAAGGTTCCTACAGGCAATATGGCCAGTGGTGTATAATAACGACCGAAAAACCCAGTAGTAACATTGGATCAGATTACTGCAATTTCTGTGTTTAGATCACCGAACACAGGATCTGCCTCTGTCAATCCAAGAAAAGGATTCTCCTGCACCGTTCAAGGTGACTAAGGTGAATATTTCTGATAACGTATGACTCAACTACTGATATGTGTTAATTCAACCTGGTGCTGCCAAAATGTTCTTTATTGCAATTCAATTAGTTTGGAATAAAAGTGAATATTCTAAAGCAGTGCACATATAACAGTCACCAATAGATACATGTTTAGAAATAATAAAAGATTGAATTTTATTTNGTATTCATTTTTAAAACTTAATTTTTATCAAAACAACATAAAATACAATAGACATAAGGGGATTTGCGGCTATCCATATTGATGTATCTGAAGGCTATAGATATTTTATTAGGTAAATAAACTCATAAACCCTCCAACCTTAATTATAAATATTAATATTATTTTTATGCTCCAAATCAGAATCGCATACAGGTGGCATACACTTTTGTGGTAAATCANTATGGTAAGCTGATATTCACTATATGGACACAGCCCTGCTGAATTATGTAGTTCATAAATGGCAAACGTCATGGGCAAAACACAAATACAAATACTCAGTAATTTAGTTAAAAAAAAGCTTTTTCATGACTTTCTGCATCTGTACAGTCACAGTATGGAGATTCTAATACATATGGGAGGGGAGACCAATCCCTTGTACGTACAGGAATCCACATGTTGATCTACTTCCTTAAGCGTTCTTTACTTAGGGTGGTGTGGAAAGCTGGATAGGGTGGGTGTAGGGTGGTGTGTAGGGGCTGAAGCCAGACCTTACTGTACTATCTCCATACCTCCCATATCAGTATGCTGCTGCCCTCTACTGCCAATGGTCACTGTAACATTACAGATATGTGGATCCTACTGATCTACATCTGTAAAGATTCCATTAACATAAGAATATATGGTGTTCATACTGTAAATAAAAAACTGCCATGGTTATAAATCGATAGTGAATCTCATGTGGCAACATAAATATACCACCCATCACGGCCTTGTCTTAGTCAAAGCCAAATAAAATTATTGCCATTGTAACTGTAGCATGGTGGTAGTTTGTTTGTCATCTACTATCCATGTAAAAGCTCTTTTGTGTCTTTACATATTTTTTTTACTTTCCATTATCCTGTTATTATTTAGCCATGCCATTTCTCTNTTTTCAATTCTTCAAAGTTCTTATTGTTAATTGCGCCCTCCAAATTGTACATTTATTAAAAGTAAAGCCTTGGCACATACAGAGGAAATTATACTAGCCTCTTGTAAATGCAATGCANGAAACTATTGGGTTTTTGTGTGTTGTTTTATACTCTATTATTTGCAATTACATTTCTTCCAAATCTTTTCCCATCAACAATCCACTTAATATAGGCTAATTTAACATGGAGGATTTCTTACTTCACAAATGCATTACAGTTTTTAAAACTGGGGAGCAGATATTGAATTGAGTACATTGCAATCANCACATACCTCTTCATTGTGAAATGTGTGCATGCGTGCGCCAGATGTTACATTNGTAAAGCAAACGTATGGAGTTTTGATCTCTACGTTTCATTTTCTGTAGGCAGGTGGAAGGCATGACAGCATCTGCATGACTAATCTCTGAAATGTAGGTGGTGTTAGCCAATACAGATGAGTGTGACAGGGCAGAAGGTAAGTGTACAAGCAGATCCGAACAGTGCAGCTAAAGTAAGGTAACTTACTATGGATAAGAAAGCCTATAAATATCTACAGACACTAACTACACTAAATGGATGACCAACNAACCCCCCAAGCTTAGAGACTGGATATGACTGGTCAGTGATACCCTCTCACATGAAAAGGATGCTTACTCTAGGAAAACTCACAAATTCAAGTATGGAATCCTGGTTGGAAATTGGGGTTTTTCCTTTTATACCCACACTTGACTCGGTGCCTGCTGCTCGCGGTGCTATTGATACTGTTNCTCTATAGGAGTACTCTATTGTGTTTTCATGATGTATGCCCTTACAGCTGTGTGCTAGATTACCACATTCCTATTTGTACTGCTGAATGTTGTGNCTTCTGTCCTCACATTTCTGTTGTTCCTGACCTGGTGGCTCTTTCAATGCCCTGTGTTGTGGACAGAATATTCGATGTGACTGTACTTTCAATCCTGTATCGACTGACCATTACATATTTATTTTGTGTTGTTTTGCACAGTAGATTGCTGGACATGTAACTCCATTTTTCTAAGGGGGTTGTTAAGTACAGACCTGTGTGCACTTGGTTTCTATGTTATTTTAATTTTTAGGTTTGCATTCTCCATGTTTTTGTAGTGTGCCAATCACCATAACCATTATTTTTCAATTAGATAGAAAATATAATGTTGGTAAAGCATAGTACAGGCAAAATGTTGACAAATGTATCACATGTTAATTAGATTTAGCAATATTACCGATACCATAAATATAAACATAGCTTAACTTTCTATTACAGGTGCAGAAATTCATATGGGTAAGTCTTAATGCATTCAGGAAATGTAACTGGGCTGAATACAGCCAACTGGCGGTGTGCCAGCGCAGCAAACCACTTTATAGGCTACATCAACTGTACTCTTCAAAGTGGTTAGATTTGACCTTTAGACCTCGCTTAGAACCTCACAGCCTTTATTGTCTAACATTTATTGTAATATCATCTATAGTTCTAAAGCTATGTGCCANAGAAGTCTTGGAAAGCACTTTATTTGTGCGTTTATTAACGTGTTTCCTGGGCGTCCTGCCATATGCCGTGTAAATCAATACCAAACAGCCGCACTGGTGCCACCATCTAAGTAAACGCTACAAAAACATTATTGGACATTTCTGAGGAATGAGCAAGTTCTAGAACTGTCTGTGATGTGTATTACTACACATCACTCAAATAGCAATTGTAACATACATATGGTACCTATTCTTTTTGTGTTGTTGATGAACTGACTTTGTGTAGATATGGTCTGGGAGTTGCCTTACAACCATTTTGGAATTTCTGTCATAACAAGGCAGTCAGATCAATCACATGTGTAACCCAAAACCAACCAATGGCATATCAGGTTTCATGTAACTGACAACACAAGACTGCTGAATGGTTTCTATTTCCCACTCTTCTTAAACATATACTTTGGTTTTAAAATGTGCTTATGACATTTTTGAATATTTCAATATACATTCATAAATAAATTCTATCGTATATTTTTATTTTTTTATTTTTATTAATATTTTTATGTTTTTTTGGCTGGCAGTTTCAGATTAATTATCTGATATTCATCCATATTTTTTTTCCAATTATTTAGTTTTTGTTTTGGCTGGCACTATCAGACTATTCATCTGATATTCATCCAGACATTTTTCCAATTCATTTTTGGGGGGTTTGCATGAAATTAAATGATGGAGATAAGGTGAATTACCTCATCCTTCTCCTGAAAGCCCGCATTCCCCTATTCAAGCTCTTTCTGACCCTTAGCCACATTCTTCTAGCTATTGGGGTCTGTGGCTCTATGACAAAATCCTTTTGTGTGGCCACATCGACATGGTAGGATTTTGTTTGTGTGGATTGATCTCTTGTAGCTGGAACTACAAAATCCGTTTGTGTGGCCATATCAACATTTTAGGATTCTGTTTGTGTGGATTGATCTCTTGTAGCTGGAACTACAATATCCACATGATCTTCATCCAACACATTGTATGAGCCTCTGCAACAGAGCAATGTCCTAAACCAGGCGATGTTTCTCCTTCACCATGCAATCTATTGTATATTTTTATTAACATAGTCTTATGATATCACAGTAATTTACAGTGTATAACACAAGGAGGCTGATCCAGAGTTTAGTTGGATAAATGGGTGCAAATCTGTTTAAATTTCATTCTGGAGCATATGATGTGACAGATTTTGTTGCATTGTCCCTTTTACAACAATTTACAGGTGGAGATTATTGAACTTTGTGAATTTAATTGGGTGCTATGTAAAGGCCCAGTAAGAAGTAACCCAGTCTTGCCGATGTATGAAAAGTAGACAGTTATAATAACACTTAATAATAACACGTATTACAATAATTCTAACCTTAGCCTTGACACTAATTACTTATTAACAACAAATTACCCNAGAATGATGCATAGAGTGTGCACCTTGGGTGCTGTAAACAATGCTCTTTACACAGCCTTGATCTGGTCATTAATGTTCAGAACCACTTCACTTCTTTACATGCCAAAGTTTTTTTTTTTATATTCATAATACATTTGTCATTGGAAATTATGAAAATATCACTTACATTCATTCTGCTACCACCAAAATATTGTTATTTTAGTGATGCAATACAGATATAGGACCGGATTCAGACAACAGAAGACNCGTCATTTTATGCTGCCTGGATTCGGAAAACGAGTACAAAATAGAATGTTAATGCTATCTGTCTTCTTTTTTTTTCCAAAGGATCCAACTTTGCATAAAGTACACATTTTGAGTACAGGAGGCAGGAGGGGACGCAAACAGCATGCCGTTTCCCTTGCATACTATTCACACCTCAATAGCGCCTTCATTTTAAGCAAGAACAAAACATAGAAGTTACGGTAGAGTCTCCTATGATATTTCCCGTATGTATGGTGAAAGGGTTTCCTTTATTAAAGAGGGCAGTGGTGATAGTGGTCTCCCTCCACACGTAGGTTAATATGCATACAGCCGGTCACTGCACATTTACTAAAGCAATTCTGGCGTTCTGTTCATCTAATGGTGGAATTACTTAAGTCTGGATCCAGTCCATAACTATTATTTAACTGGCAGTAAAGTCAAGGGACCTGATTCAGCGTATCTGGCGGCCACACGCTGCGGCCACCAGGTACGCAAGATTCAGAGCTGTGCAAAAGCGCAGCTCTGAATACAGCCCAGGAAGAGGGGCATGCTGTATGCCCCGCACCCCTGTGCTCATTGACAAATCGCAGAGGCTACGGATGCTGTATCCGGAGCCTCTGCTAGTGTATCCTCGCAGCATACGCTGCAAGCATGAAAGCCGGCACTCGTGCTGGCTTTCAGGAATGAAAAAAAAATTAAAACAAAAACACTTTATTTAATATTGTCATTTTTATTTATTTGTTTAACTTTTTTTTACAGTTAATGAGGCAGGTAATTGTCCATAGGACA
>JABWIB010004773.1:7187-21207 GCA_016617825.1 Platyplectrum ornatum
TGTGTCAACTCCTGTGACAGCTTTTATATTGGACAATGTTGATTTTTGAGCACTTTTTATTTACAGTCAAAACAGTGAATTAATTTACATTATCAATTTTTGTAGCTACTTGAGTTCTGTGGGACTGTATAATATATTTTACATTTTATTAGCTAATGACAGGTAAATGTTACTACTCCAACAACATAATCATTTTATGGGATAAAGTTATGTTATGTCTGGTATTGTAAAATAAATGAAGAATAAAAAGAATAAAATGTCATGTCAGTGCTGTAAAGGAAACGCATAAACTCACTTTTAACTAACACGTCATTTATTATATTTAGGTTAACCACATAAGCAAATACATAACATTCATTTAACATTGTTCCCTCAGGTTTGTCACAAATTAAAAAAAAAAAACAACTACACAAGACGGTTAAACTACACACAAGACGCTAAGCGGCTCCCGGGCGCGCAATGCGCATTTTTAGCGTGCTATTCACAGTTTTGGATTAACCGCAATGTGCACGTACGCAACGCATGCAATAGCGCAGCGACGCAACTCTGGATCAGCTCCCATGATTTTTTATCGCATGTCGGCCTTTCCTGATATCGAAAGAGGGGTTATCCTCTTTACTACAAAATGGCGGTTCTACCTAGATCATATGTCCCCAGACCATTGTAGGGAAGTTTTGCAGGTATTTCGATCCACCTCCTGGTATCTGACTAATTATCAGGATAGCCCTCCTACGGATGTGACGAGAGTATCTCCCTGATATTTCATAATCTTTCTATTTCTATTATTTCATAATCTTTCTATACTCTACCTGAGATATTGTCCATTTATTAAAACACTCTTGCTCTTGTGTTTCCTTCTCCCTTTATACCTTGAAATGTCTTGTATTTTGATATTTGTATTCCGGGCTTTGTAACACAGTGCTGTTTTGTTTTTGTTATTGTTTTATATATGTATATTTTGTTATTTGATATCTCCTGTTTTGTCACATGTTCACGGCTATGTATCACTGATGTGTTTTGTATTTCATGGGAGATTTGAAAATTCCAATAAAATGTTATTGAAAAAAAAATCAGATTTACCAGGGTAGTCTGTGTAAACAGGGTATAACTGACTTATTAGTGACTGCCTCCTGGTTGGGATTTTGCCAAAGCTGTACCTAACATCTCCTACACTCCACCAGTTTAGCAACCATCCTCCAAGTAAATCAAGTCTCAACCAGTGGTCGAAGTGGAAATTTAGAAGTGGGAGTATGGACATTTAGAAGTGACGGTATGAAAAACTGAATATAATGGAAGTCAATGGAGATTTGTAGTATTTCAATTACTCCATTTCCTTTGTTATTACTCCATTACTCCATTGGTTTTTTTTTTAACAATGCTATGGACTTTTGTTGTTCCATATCAATAAAATATAAATATATGATTTTTATACAACACATAAAGCATAGGCCAATAAGTGATCGATTCTGTTTTAATTCTAAAAAAAAGGACCTTCACCCATTTATATATATATATTGAGTGCATTTCATTTTTTATTATTATAATACTAATAATATGGTACATTTCTTTGTAGTATAAGTCTTGTAACACAAATAATCTATTGAGTTTATATATCAAGTCAATACTTTGTGTTTTTATCACATTCTGGATGTATAAAGCTATATTGCTTATTTTTCCAGGGCTAAGCCAGAGGTATGTACACAGTAAGATCTTGTCTCATTTAAGGGAGAATGTAGGATCAAGATACTGTGCCAGTAATCTTACTTGGATTAATGGTTTCTCTTTTATCTTCTGTATTTCTGCTTGGATGTTTCTGCTTTCAATGAGTCAGTGGAATGCAAATGATGTCTACTACAGTAACTCTGGAAATATTTAAATCTCTTTGCACTGCATTGCAGATTTTCATGAAAAAAATCTATAAATATACATGTTCAATAAAACAGGAAAGACAAAAAAGTATCTTTGTAAATAATGAGAAAATAAAAATACGGATTTACTGGTTCATTTGGACAACAGTTGACTTTGTTTGCTCCCAGTATTATTCTGTTTTAGAAAGAATATCTATTTTCTATTGATTCAAAGGCGCATTGTCTTGAAAAGAAAACATTAGAAATGAGCAAGGATATGTTAAGCATCTTGATAATGTCAAAATTTTATAAACAAAACTATTTTGTTAAATTCTTCCTCCTTTATTGATTTGTATTTTGTGCTTTTCTTCTTTTTTAACCTTTTATTCTTTTTTTAGTGGCTATAAACCATATAGAATATTTGTATTTGTGTAACTTGACCAAATATTCACCAAAATTCCTTAGCTCAAGTCACATATTTATTCATATTCATTCTTAAGAAAGTTTTCACTAAATTACAATATGTAGCACAACCACAGTCTAAGATAGAACAGATCTTGCCATGAGTCCTCCCAGACACCATTTTGAATATTTTGGTTGTTTTTTTTTTGTCATAAAATTGTTTGATACACAGATGTGAGTAAAGATGTCTGCACGCAAGACGATTATTGGCCCAATTCCACAATTATTGAGGAATTGAACTAAAAATCGTTCTAGTGTGTGGTCAAGTCAAACTTAAAAACACAGTGATAAAACACCATTTAAATGCTAGGTCATGATTTTTGTATGACAATCCAAATTCCTAATGGCTTCAGCCATCCTACGCAAGAGAGGTGAGTAATGGGTAGAGGATGTTAGTTTCTGATTGACAGACATTCTGTCCATTCTGATGCCATTTAGAAAAGAATTTCCTCTACCCCTAGTGAAGCCTGCTGACGTTCTTCCTCTGCTTAAGAGATGGGGACTGGCCTTTAGCCGTCACTTACTTAAACGATGATCATTCTAGTGTATGGTGCTGCTAACAGGGCGGGGTTTCCAATGGAAGTCACCCCGTTTATTGGCAACAATTTACACTAGACCGATCATCACTCTAATGAGAATTATCTATAGCAGTGGATCTCAAACCTATCCTCAGGACCCCCTAACAGTGCATGTTTTCCAGGTCTGCTCACAATCACAAGTGATATAATGACACCACCAGTGGACCTGTTCACATATGTCAGTCTGTAATGAAGACACCTGTGCTCCAGCAAGGAGACCTGGAAAACATGCACTGTTTGGGTCTTGAGGACAGGTTTGAGAACCACTGTGCTATAGTCACAACTAAAATGTTAGCTTTTGAAAATGGTGATTCTTAATGGCAAGTGTGCAATAAAATCATTTACGAAGCAGGAGTTACCAGGGTAAATTACATCAGTCTATTGAGATGGTAAAGACATTAAAGATTTATATATATATATATATATATATATATATATTTACCCCTATGTTTTAAAAAAAGGGATTGTTTTGTTCAGAGACCCTTGGACTATCCCCTCTCCCCAGACACAGTTGCACAGTTTAGAAAAGATTGCATCTAGAGGTGGTTTTTATTCAGCACTGAAGACATGCTGCCTCTTGTCTCTAATCAAGACTCGATCTTGCTATCAAGAGGCTTTATAAGATGTTACAGCAATAAACTGCTCGAATGTTACTGCCATGGCAACAAGCTACCATGACATTCAGCAACCAGAAGATCATCTCAAATTTAAAGGAGTGTTGACTGCTCTGCTAACTACCGTATTGCTTTTACAATGTTTGGGAGAAGAACACATCTCATTTCTTTGCTTGGTGAATAATAGGAAACCATATTGTGTAAACAAAATGTATCTAATGTATCTTACATCATGTTATCTTTAATACTATTCCAACATCTCATACATTATTCACATTGATGCAAAGGATTTAGGTACAATGTTATATGGATTTAGGTCAACAACATGCACATTTTTACAAATCCAAAGCCTTATAGTGGCCTCTGGAATTATGAGGATATCCAGACGCTATAATATATTGCACTTATATTGGACTAGACAACAAAGATGCATTTGTTGCTGTGCTTTAAATATATATGGTAATCTGCTATGTCACCCCCTACATCCTGCCTATCCTATATGTACTATAGTTGATTGGTGAGCTAATGGCTTGTTTGTAAATAATAAAAGCATTCACAAACGTGTTAATCCCATTTCAGATGATGTAACCATGTCTGACGTATAAAGCAGTGAAATCAGNTCATTTTTATTACTGCCCTGGGGACATATCATGAATTGCATATCAAGATAATTTATCAGGGACACAGAGATGGTGGTAATTACCCAAAGGAGTTTTTAAAAATGATTTTACACATTCTCCATAGACACATGCTTTCTTATTGTTTAGCCAGCTTTCCAGATCTGCAACATTTTCTCTAGGTTACAGACACACCTACATTTTCCATTGTGAAGGAGTAATGCCCTCTGGTGATCGTTCTCTGTGTAACGCTGAAAATACTGATGTGTATGCTCCTTCCAGAGTGGTGAATGATGTCAGCTTTTTCCCATTTCTTTTAGTATGATTATACATTCTGTGAACATTAATACAAGCTCTGACCATGCACTGCCTTGGCAAATGATAACAATATGATGCCAATATAGACTTCATGACTTATTTAAATGTTTTTTTAAAAAAAGACATAATATATTTTATGTATTCTTTAATGCTATACTTTTGTAACTAAAAAACATAGACATAGAGACCTTAGCATGCAATACCTGGCATAACAACAAAGGAAAGTTAAGTATGGAAGCAGCAAGTATTCTTTCATTAAAATGTATGGAACCTGGTATGTATGACATATGATCAAATTAGACTACTCTTTTTTCACAGTTCTTAATACAGATATTCACACCATTATTATTATTAGATTTATTATAGAATAACATAATATAAAGTAGAGGGGATTTAGTAAATTACATAATTATTATTTACAGCATGTACTGAACAATGGTATAGGCAATAGTGATATTCATTGGCAGCCTTAATTTAAGTGTTGTGTTACAGTAATCAGTAAGTAATTTCCGGAATGTTTAATATATTTAACCATGTTGGGATTTTTATTCTATAAGTATGTCCAACAATCCAGCTGATATTATAATATTGTGATATGAAAACTTAGACAGACTTTTGGAGGCTATGAATGTGTTCCTGATATTTCCTTGTTTGCTCTGTAGAACACACATAATGTGTACGTTATTGGGCATTTGTTCTTAGAGAGTTAAACATGAAGAACCTGACAGCTCCAAGAGAAAGAACATAACAAGGGAAAAGAAAAACATTTCATTATATCGGACCAAACAGCCCTCCAACTAGAATATTTTAATAGAACATGAAATAAAGAAAATGTGAATAGAATCCTTTTCTCAGACCTCAGGGTTATGTAGTGTAATCTAAGTAATCTCCTGGCTATAAAGAATTACACTTCCTGTAAAATCCTAAATACTAAAAAAGATAAAAATCCACAGGAACCATTCTAACCTGTACACCCAATCCATCACAAATACAACTCAACAATAATGCCTTGGCAAAATGGAAAAGAATCATTCTGCTGATCAGTGAAATTACTCCTAAACAAATTATTTTAGGACAGCTAATCCCCTAGACTACATGGATCGCCAGCTGCTTATTACAAGAGATTTGTCTGATTATTTGATTTCCTCCCATCTTATTCAATTTAGCTCTGTAAGAAACTCCATTGGTAATCAGCATGCCTAAAGTTGTCTTTCTCAGTTCCTCTAGTTAGAGGCTCATGTCACTTCTCAATAATAATATCAAGTTGAAATTCTGACTATTAGTTTGAATCAAGTACTTTCTTTTTTTCAATATCACAACCATATTGTGTTAATCCCTTGTCATCAGGCCAGAAAACATTTTAGAACAGCTGACTACATCCAAATTGTTACCAACATCTGTAACAAAGCAGTTCCCTTATGCAATAAAGGTCATTTACAAGATTTTCTAGCTTCACTATCTCAAATTAAAGCCTCTTATCTGTGTATCATGCTCCTGATCAGTGGTGCANCCTCAGATGTAGGGGTCAATCCAGAGCTGTGAGTAATAGGACAGGTGCATATCGGCACTGGACAAACCACGTTGCAATGTGAGTTATGCTAATGAATTTATTTTTGCATGAAGGGAGAATATCTAGCTTTAGTTAATTAAACACAAAGGGCCAGATTCAGCTTTTCACTCTCATGACTAAAGCTGGCCATACACCAGAAAGATAATCTTTCCAATAAATGACCCTCACAGCAGAAATCTGTTAGATGTGCACTCATTAAATGCATGTTTTGTGAGTACACATGTAACAGATTTGTGCTGTGAGGGTAATTTATCTGTTGATTGGAAAGATTATCTTTTTGGTGTATGGCCAGCTTTACACTCATCAGTTACACTCTCATGGGCAAAACCATGTTGAATTGCAGGGGAGGTAAATTTAATTAGTTGCAATCAGCATAACAAGTGACAGCTGATGTTTCCTAGCACAACTCTAATGACAGTGTAACAGTAACGCTGGTCAGTATCTGTGTGAAAAATGCAACAATAAAGTATTCTCCCTGCATGCAAACACTAACATTCATTTTACCCCCCCTGCAATTCATCATGGTTTTACCCATTAGAGTGTAACTCATGAGTGTAAGTCATGAGAGTGAAAAGCTGAATCCAGCCCAAAGAGAGGAAACCAGGCGTATGTGCTAGGAAGCAAGGTGTATGCACTGATCAGGCAGTTCTGGATTCATATCTGGTATATTTAAATGAGAGAAGGGGTCGTTTATCCTTTCTCTCATTTAAATATACTCTACTCATCTGAAAAAAAAAAGTATTATGTACATATAATAAAAATGATAGGAACCACTGCAGAGGCAAATCTTTCCTGGCCCAGTCTCTGAAGACTTGTGTCTCGGCTGTTGCCAACAGAGACACTTGGTCTTTCATTCGCCATGCTCTAATTCTTGGGGCTGTTCTCAGCATCTGCCGAGACTTATCAATCTCCTAGGAGGCTCGCCTCATTAATATGCTCTTCTTCCACCTCTCTGAGAGGGTTGGCCCTGTGCAAGCTATCCCACTAGCTCCTCTCTTGCTCTTTAGCTGGGTACACATCAGAACAATGCTTACCAGATGTAGATGATCAGCTAATTTGTAAGATCTCAGCTAATATTGTGAGTAAACAACCCCAGAAACCTTTGCTGCAGTAATATCCTACAATTACATATTTGTCCACCAGGTGGCTGAAATACCAATGTAAATATCAATGTGAATCGTTGCTCTCAAAATCATATGTCAGTACACACTGATATTTTCTGCAGACATTGGACATCATTGATCAGAAGTATCTGGCGCTATCAACAATCAAATCAGATGACCACAGACAGTTTATAGAATGGCAGCACCCCTCTCTCCTTTGTAAACCAGACCAGACCAGACCAGACCAGAGGCTCCTAGATTATAGAACTGGTATCATCTTTTACCATTGCTTTAATTGCTAAGCCTCTCAGACTTTCTTTAACCAGCCTGCTGAAAGAGCCATTAAAGTCATAAATGTGTTTAAAGATGCAAAGCCTCCCTTTGTTAAATGAAGGTAATGTGCATACATGTACTACAAACTGTTTCCACAAGATTAAAGTTTCCTTACATTTTGGGGATGACTCCCGGCTGTAGGAGACGCAATGATTTGCCGATCTGCACATGCGCAGATTAGCTTTTAAAAGCATGGAGACACTCCACGTCCCTTTTCTCATTTCCATATGCGCTTTTAGCAGGGCTTAGCCCAGCTTGCACCATGTCCAGACACTGTAAAATGTTAAAAACGGCCTGGTCATGCCTGATATAATGGCCTGGTGAGGCTGCAGATTTATAGAAGACTGCAGAGCCTGGTGACTGCAGCAGATGAAGTCCTGAGTGACAGGTGCAGTTAGTGGCAGGTGCAGGTGGCACAACTAACAACATACCACATATAACACAGAAAATAAACCAACCAACATCCAATCATTAATAAAAAGGATACCAGAGAATAGCATGTAGGAAGCAAACTTGTAATAGAAATAATACCATGCTTTTCCATGAGGAGATAGTATATTCATGAAAAAACAGGCACCAGGTATATATAGCAGTAATGTGTGCTAGAGATAAGAACCAGGAATCCAGGTAACAGGTATCAGACAAACACATTTAAGAAAATGATGTGTGAAGCAGAGTGGTCACACAGTGGGTAAATGGATGGAAACGATCAAGCCAATGAAAAACACTAAGCAATCCACAACCCTGTTTACAAAATTGGTACCAGAGTTATGTTTTAAGTAGTCTTTAAGGAATTTCACAGTATAGAATTCACAGTATTCTATATTTCCTATTATTTATCTATGTGCTCCAAACCCGCACACTTTCAACTTTTATATATGTATATATTTACATATTATTCATACATATAGTTACAGTTGTTGGCTATTGCTCAAAAACTATATATATCTCAAAATCCAGGCTCGATTTAATTTACCGCAAAGACAGTAAAAAGCACAAAGCAAAAAACACATTTTTTTATACATGTCTTTATGAGCCATGAATGAAAAAGCATGATAAATTTCCAGAATGCACATTGCAGAGAATTGGATTGTACCCTATATGTGCACCAGTATATATAAGCAATTTAATGTACAAATGTTTGACCTAGAAAGCTAAGATTGGTCTCTCAGTTAAATATACGTTTTTTGCAGGGATTGATCACTCATGAAAACACACATAATCTATCTGAAACTATATTGGAAGCTGGGCTCAAATACACAGAGCAGTTAAAATATGCAGGTAGTGAGCCAATGGATACATACAAGTGGGTTGACCATATGAATGAGTTTCATAGGACAATGTCCCATTGTAATGTCACACAACTATGCTGTAAAATCTGATATACTATCTCCTAAATGTACTTAAAAGTAACAGTGTTTATTAAAATGATGTTTGAGACTTATGAAGACGAAAGGCTGATACAAAAAAAGAAAGGCAGTTTTATTATTGATGACAGTGGTATTAATAATGAGTATAGTACTTACTTGAAGAAACTCACACAGTATTCAACAGAGGGTTATAGCTAGGATTTCTGTTTTAAGAAGACTTTAAAGAATATTTTTTCTGAATTCATTGACACATCTAGAAAAAGAAATGTCATTGAGCCACAAGCAGGCTATACAGTAATCTGTTTCCTCCAAACTTCTCAGATAGACTTGTTTACCTTGGATCCACATTTATCACATAGCTGCCTGTAATACAGAACAACTATATCGGTAGCCATGGAAACAGAGGGCAGACTTGTCGGGCGTTGTGATGGCATGCTGTGGTAATGGCGTTCTGAAATTAGGAAAATAACTAAGAACTCCAGCCACAATACAGTCCCAATAACCAAAAGTTACCTTCTAAATAAATGTGATTGTCTGCTGGACAAGAAATTTCCTCTCAACATAACATATTAGCGGCATAATTAGTATTATCCCACAAGCCAAAACAATAATGTAAATGTGATTTCCATATTATAAGCAGAGCATTGGTTTTTACCCTGCTAAGATAAATGTCACACCAAGTGGAAATAGAGCTATAATTCTGCATGAATTGCAATAGGAATATTGAAGGCCACAAATGTTATTTGGGGGGGGGAAGGGAAGGATTATTGGGGCAAAGGGGTGGCAGGTGAGGTTATGAACTTAAAAACATAATGTGATACCAATGGTGTATGCTTTCCTTGGGTACAGTCTTCTTGATCATAATAATCACCTCCTTATCCTGTATTACATTAGAAACTTCTAAATAAATATCTGAATTTATTATATCTCTATCAAAATCATTACTATTCTTCCTAACAAAAGAGGCATTGCTGTTTTATAATTGCAGTATAAGAATCTGAAATGTCATATTCAAACAAGAAACTCATGAGAATTCTGTGATTGTCACCAGGATTATGTGAATACTCAATTATCTTTAAACTCAGAGGCTGATTTAGAGTTTGTGCGTGTCATAAGCATAGCAGAGGTGTAGTATGAAACAGTGGCATCAAGAGCACGCATATGCCACTAATTACCTGGAATTAAAGAAAATAATTGGCTTCTATTCATTTTTTAATTAGTGGAGTGATTTCTGTATGCTTTTATGCTGTTTATTATCATCATTCATATACTGGAAATAATAATACTCTTGAAATTTCTGTTATGCCAATTTAGGAAAACAAATAGCTTTCAATTGCTTCAGCATGCTATATCTTTGTTACCTTGAGAAGAGATCTGATATTTTATTACCATCACACATTTGTGTGAATATCCATTACAATTCTGGGAAATTCTGCTTATAAGAGGGTAGTGCACTTAAGCCTCTGTATTAATTACCTTCCTTTAGTACCTTGCATACTTTCGGTAGGGGGAGGGAAAGTACTGCCACAGTTCCATATCTGGTATGCGTATGCACAGTTCCAGAATAACCATGCAACTAGAAAATTAAATCTGCTCTCTAGTAAGTAATTAATTTCAATTGTGAATAAAATAATCATACTGGGCTAGATTCACATCCTTCGGCACTAACCATTTACTCAAGAGTGGGAAAAACCATGTTGAATTGCAGGGGAGGCAAAATGACTTGTGCTAGGAAACATCATTTATCAACTCTAATACTGTTTGCAACTAATTAAATTTACCTCCCCTGAACATTGTTTTGCCCACTCTTGACTAAGATGGCACCTTCTTGCGATGGCCCGTCATCTCCGTCTTGTACGGAGAGACGCTGCATATGTGTGACGGTGCCACGCATATATATATATATATATATATATATATATATAGCGTCTCTCTGTGTTAAACAATGCAATGCATTTACTTGCTTTAATATAAATATACAATGAAAATGTGCTTATAGGCAATTCCAAAAACCTGATTTTTTTAGTGGCTGTATAATGGCAATAAAATCCAGTAGCCTTTAATGCTTTTTCTGGACAGATGACTTGTATACTTAAAAGAATGGAAATGTCTGAATGCATGGTTGTAGAAATGCATTAAAGAAAGCAACATTTTTATATTGCAATTTCCCCACCAAAAAGATCAATCTATCTGTCAGATATAATTGTTGTATATATGCTGGTTATGTCCACTGTACACAGTGTGAATTGAGCTAGCAAGGTTGGCAAGGCTTCAAGTTGCTGGGGCACTTAATAATGTAGTAAATGATTAAATGCATGGTTGCAGATATGTATCAAAGAAGGCAGCAACTTCGATATTACAATTCCCTTCCTGAAACGATCAGTCATTTTAGGGGTTTTAATTGGTCCTAGGTGTCAATGCTTTTTCTACCTAGTCAGATACATTTTGAGACATTAAAGGCTTCACCATGGCAAAGGTAAGTTCATAGGTAAGAAAACTGGAGATGTTGTCAATAGCAACCAGAGTCTAGTTTCCTATTACATACTAAAAATATCAACTAGAATTTGATTGGTTGCTATGAGCAACATCTCCACTTTTGCATTTTCACAGTTTATTAAATCTTGCCCCAAGTGTCTGTCTTCACCTTCTTATAAACCTTGCAAACAGCATGGAGTATAACAATTAAATTAGATCTTGCTATTTTGGAATTATTAATTTTATTTATTTATTAACATGTTTTTATATAGCGTTTATATATCAGATTACATAGCACTTTACAATTTGAACAATCAATAAGACATGACTATGTGGTAACAGACAGAATGGGTGGAGAAGAGGGCCCTGCTTGCAAGCTTACATTCTATAGGATATTGATACAAAGGGTTTTATTATACAATGGGTGCTATTATTATACAATGGTTGGACCAGCCAGATTGTAATGTTAAAGTGCTCTGTGTTATCCAGTCACACAGTAGTGTTAGTAGCAGAAATTGTGGGTGAATAGTTATAAGCAGAGTAGAACATGTTAAATAGGTTGAGGAATATGATAAGCTTGTCTGAATAGATGAGTTGAGTGGAGGATAACCTTAACAGGCGAGGAAGGTTATTCCAGAGAGTGGGTGCAGCCCGGGAGAAGTCCTGTAACCGGGAATCAGAGCATTTGTTTAGTGTAGAAGAGAGCTGTAGATCCTGTGAAGATCTTAGAGAACGAGCTGGGATATATCTTGAGATGAGTGAGGGTATGCATGTGGGTGCAGTGTTATTGATGGCTTAACAACAAGGTTTGGTATTTAATTCTGTAGAGTACAGGCAACCAGTGTAGAGACTGGCAAAGTGGAATAGCACTAGAGGAGCGTTTTGCAAAGAAGATTAGTCTGGCTGCTGCATGTAATATAGACTGTAGGGGGGTGATTTTATACTTTGGGAGCCCAATTAGTAGAGCATTGCAATAATCGATTCGGGAGATGATTAATGCATGAATAGGAGTTTTTGCAGTGTCTTGAAAGGACAGTTCAGAATCAAGAGTAACACCTAGACAGCGAGCTTTGTGAACAGGAGTTATCTCAGCATTCTCAGCAGAAATAGAGAGGCCAGGTGGACAGCTTTTATTGGCAGGTGGAAAGATTATTAGTTCTGTTTTTGAAAGATTAAGATTGAGATGACGGGAGGACATCCGAGATGAAATGGCTGAAAGACATTGAGTTAAACGGGCCAACGCTGTTGGTGAGAGATNAGAAGTGGATAGGTATATTTGTGTATCATCCGCATAGAGATGATACTGAAAACCAAATCACTTTATTAGCTGCCCAATGGAAGTGGTATAGATAGAGAAGAGCAATGGACCTAAAACTGAGCCTTGTGGTACTCCCACAGACAGGGGAAGTGCAGGGGAGGTGGATCCAGAGAAGCGAACACTGAAAGAGCGATTAGAAAGATAGAGCAGCAGAGAGATCCAGGAGAATTAAGAGAGAGTAGTGACCTTTGGATTTAGCGGTGATTGATCATTGACTACTATAGCGAGGGTAGTTTCAGTGGAGTGTTGGGAACGAAATCCTGACTGAAGAGGATCCAGAAGGTTGTGTACAGAAAGAAAGTCGGTCAGGAGAGAGTAGACTAGTCTCTCAAGCAGTTTAGATGGGCATGGGAGTTGGGAAATAGGTCAATAGTTAGAAGGAGAGATTGGGTCATAGAATTGGAGTGATTAGGACAGGAAGGTACCAGTGGAGAGAGATTGCAGATTGTAGTTAGGACTGGAATAAGCACAGATGATAGACTTCGACAAACTTGTGAAGGTTTGGGATCAAGAGGACACGTAGAACAAAAGGAAGAGAAGAAAAGAGCAGATACTTCCTTGTNATTTGTGGGTTGGAGTAAAGACATAGTACCAGAGTGTGTAGCAGATGGACTGAGCTGCATGTTAGTAGTGGAGGAGGAGGATGATAATTCCTGCCTGATCTTGTCAATCTTGTCCTTAAAGTACAGTACAAGATCTTGAGCACTGCTGGAGATTGGAGGATTATGCACAGGAGGACTCAGGATGGAGTTAAATGTCTGAAAGAGGCGTTTGGGGTTAGAGGCCTGATTAGTAATCAGAGATTGAAAGAAGCACTGTTTGGCATTGTCCAGGGCGTTTCAATATGAGTTATAGGCACTTGTGTAATTTAGAAAGTCATAGGAGGAACGGTATTAACGCCATAGTCTCTCTGCTTTACAGGAAATGAGTTTTAAGGTTTCTCGTATCACCAGTGTGCCAAGATTGACCCTGAATTCGGTGCACAGGAGGTAGCAGTTAGGGTTTGGTTACGATGAGATATGGCCATATCAGGGGAGTGAAAGTAAGGAATTGGAGAGAGAAGTTGGTGAACAGATTGAGAAAGTTGGTCAGTATTAACATTTCTACATGTGTGATATGGTTTAATAGGCTTTGACAAAGGAGTGTGAGTAGTAGTTGAAAGTTTGCAGGTGACAAGGTGATGGAGAGAGGATGAGGGGAGTTAATAAGATCAGAGACAGAACACAGTTTAGAGAATATAAGATCAATACAATTTCCATCCTTGTGTGTAGGTGAATCAATCCATTGGAAGAGGCCGAGAGATGAGGTTAGAGAGAGGGGCTTAGAGGCATCAGAAGATCAGGGATTGTTAATGAGGATATTGAAATCAACTAAGATAATGGTTGGGATGTCAGAAGAAATGAGGGAGCCAAGTA
>JABWIB010004773.1:23847-37916 GCA_016617825.1 Platyplectrum ornatum
ATTAGTGAATACACATTTGATGAATTCGTCAGCAATATCGTCAGCCACTGACGAATTCTTAAATTCGTCAGTTAGTGAATTCCCCCCCAGGTACTCTGAGATTGAGAGTAAAATATACATCCTATTAATTTTGGAATCTATAGAAAATACTCATTTAATTTCCTGTTAAGTAGTATTTGTACTGTAGTACTAGTACCAGTAGTAGTAATAATAATAATTATTATTATTGTTATTATTATCATTGCAAGGCGTTCAACCTGAAAAGTAAATAGGCTAATCCTATGTACAATTCTGGAAGCTACATGTGTTGTCCCCCAGATCAATATATTTTTGTGTTATAAGATATCTATACATTTCTGCTTCTTTTTGGTTTTATCTAATGAAACAGCTAATTTTTTTTAATATTTAACCAAGTACTTATACATTTAAATTATTGGAATGAACGGAAATGATACATTTTAATAATTATTTTATACAAATGTTTTGAAATGTTAAAACATTGCTTAATGCTTGGAAACAAACATCACAGACCTTTTGTGTCTTCTGCTCTGTATGCTCTCAGTCAGTACCTTTTGGGAATGGCTGTCTGTTGAATATTTCCCTAGTTAATGACTCACAAACCCATTTCCACATGAATAGCTTAAATATGTCAAGGTCAATTAAATAACTGTCTGTGGTTGCATGAAATTCGCAAATGTTACCTGAGCTTATTATGAAAAATGTGGTGCATAGTTCAAACTAGAAAACTATTCCTATATATATTTTAACAATTATCATTGATAACCTATAGCAAACGTAACAACTGAAAATAGAAATGTTAATTTACCATTTAGAGTACTGTCAATATAATAGAGGTATTGTTTANACATGTTACATTAGAGTTTACTTTTTATTTTTTGGAATAAATAAAACCTAAAAGAACTTTTACAGCACAGATGTAAGGTGCTTGATGCACCTAGACCAGAAAAGAAAGCATTCACTGGTCCATCTAACATCCAGTGATGGACTCCTCACAATTCAGTATCAGTGGATCCTTCAATAACCATTAACTAACTACAAGGTGTAGTGACAAGCTAAGGTTGTCAGCAGTCATTTTGCCTCCTGATTCCCAGGCTTCAAAGCCAGCATAGAAGTCACCTGCCAGTGAGACCACAGTCATCATAGTATATCTCCTTTGCATGACACCTTCTGAATCAATGTCCATGGCTTCAATGCAGGTCAGGGCTTCAGGGGTGATGACCAGTGAGCCACACGGCTCCATTCCCAATTGCTGACTTTGCTCCANAGAACTCCTGTCACGGCTGTAGAAAATCTGCTACCTTTCAGAGGATTTCCCCAAGCTCAGATGAAGGTCCTCTGTTGATTGCGTTGAACATAACCCTGCCCACAACAAATTAGGACTAATTCTGGCCCAAAACTAAGACCTCCACAGTCACATGAATCTAGGCCTGAAGCTGTTTCCTATTGATTCTCAGAAAACAGACACCACTCTTGTCCAAAAATCCTTTTGTTGACAACTGATTTCAGCTGGTCATACTGCCACTTCTGGCAGTGGTTGAACAGCCAATCCCCCTGACTGCCTGCCAACCCCTTCTCAGAGTAACACAAATTCCACGCTGGCCATGTATTGCATCAGTCTAATTCACCACCTCTCCCTGGTCTAAAAACCTAGGGTTGTCATTAGTTGACAAATATTTAACCTCTTTGCCTCAAGGCTACCCTTGCTTTCCTAGTAACCAACCTAGTAGCAGGAGATATGAATAACATCAGTAATCTGTTTTTACTGTCCCACTGGGAAAACACAGCTCTGAATTTCAAAGATAGACAGAGATGACAAGGTACATTACACGTTAAAACCAATTCAGGAGACAGCAGTAAATGTTCACTTCTTATTTTAGCTCGGGAACAGAACTTTATCTTGATGCTTTTAAGTTAAAATACATGGATTGCTAAAAGCACTGTATAACCCCAAAGAAATCCATTTACAGCAAGGGACCCAAAACTTTACGTAGGTGAGGAATCAGATTCCCCTATTTCATTTAAGCAACTTCTAGACTTCATAACAATACTTAGCTGGGAAAAGGGCATCACTATAGACTTGGCCTGACCTACATTCACCAATTGATCATCCAATTCCTTGGAAAATGTTTATTGGCTCCACTTACTAAGGCGATGATCAGGACAGAGGAGGGAGGGGAGGAAAGGCCTACAGAGATTGACAGGAGGCTCTGTGCCACACACTATAACAATTATTATGCCAATTCATGATAATTGGTGAATTGGTACCATTGGCTTTTACAGCATAAGTGTAAGCAAAAAAGCATTCACTGGTCCATCTAACATCTAGTGAAAGACTCCTAGTTTCAAACTTGATATCTTTATACTAGCAATTCAGTATCAGTGGATCCTTCAATAACCATTAACCAACCACACCTACAGTGTAGTGACAAGCTAAGCTTGTCAGCTGCCTCATGATAATTAGAATCCTACACCCTACCAATCAAAATATTGTCTCAGAACCCTTTCTTATAATGATTGGAAGCAGCAGGGCGGTCCACAGTTACTCTTTGTTCTCTGAATGGATGCATTCGCATGCTCTTTCCAGCTCAACCTGGGCTTTGGGTCATCCCTAGTAAGCAGGAAAATTACAAATTTGCATAACGAAGCCCCCTCTTCAGAAGAGCTCCCACTGATTTTGAAAATCCTTGCTTGAAGGTTGATTTGTGCATATGTTCCGTTAAAACAGCTCAGTATGCATAATTTAGATTGCACAAAGCACATTTTGCTTTTGTAGTACGATTTTGTAACCTTTAACATAACACATAAAACTGTCACTATTTAAAGCCTCTTTTGTTTTAATGAAAACAATAAAAGTAACCCTGAAAACATATGACAAACGGATCAGAGAGGGAAATATTGCTGTCACCTTGTATAAATCTACCACAAAGCAACGTGAAAAAATGGCTAGAAAAATATTAGAAATGCAACAACAAAACTGACAGTAGAATTGAAATTGGCACCCTCCATATCCATATTCAGTATTTGCAATCAAGTTTTCTCAAGGCATACTATGAATGTGTAGAGATGGGATGTCACTTACAAAGTAATCATAGTCTGTGAACTGCAGAACATTTAAAATATCAACAACAAAAAAGTGACATTGTATTTCATTTGACTTATTAAAGATAAAACACTGATACATAGATGTGATAGCAGTGTGTTTGCTCTTCTGTCAAATTTCCATGAAAGTACATTTCCTTTTCAAATGTAAAAAGAAACACAGAAAAGGTATATGAAACATGTTTTTTGTCCATCAATTCTTCACAGCCAATTGCCCAATTTACTACTTTTCTTTCAGCACAGAAAGCAGCTCATCTATGTAAAAATACCTTCACACTACTTAGTGAAATGATGTGTAAAATGACATCTTATTTTGCTTAAATAAATAGGTACTAGTTCTGTTTTCGTATCTTATATATATAAAATTTTGCAAATCAGAAACTAGAAAATGAAGGAAGTACTGATCATTAAAAAAGGAAAATTCCCTTCTAGTCCAAAGCATGTATTTTCCATACATATGTCAGGCTTGTTGATGATTTGGTGATAAGTAGGGATTCCAAACAAGTTCAATCAGTAGTGCAATCCCTTCCATAATTTTATTGTTTTAAAAGCTACTAGTTGTTTTACCCCCAAAGAATATGTTATTTTCAATATGCTGTCTTTATAAATACACATTCCAAAGATTAGAGAAGGTATTATACAAAATATATTTTTTAATTCTCCGATTTTAGTGTTATAAACCTTTATAAAACTATCTTGGTGTGTAAATAATACAGATTATTTACCTGTTAATATGATTTCCCTGCTCCTCCATGTCAGTCCAAACAAATGGGTTCAGTCCTCCAATGGTCCAATCAGGGGAAAGAAGAAAGACACCGGCACTATAAGATCCCCTGCTGCTCATGCCTCTGTGTCTTTGATTCTCCAAGCTTAAAACAACATATAGGTTAGATATCATAAAACTTTGTACAGTAAGGGTGGGTAACTATGACTGACATGGAGGAGCAGGGAAATCATATTAACAGGTAAATAATCTGTATTTTACCCCTGCTCCTCCCATACCAGTCCAAACAAATGGGTTGTCCCAAAGCAATCATAAACAAGGGGAGGGAAAAACATATTGAGAATTAGACTACCGCACTCAAAACTTCCTCCCATATCTAGTCTCTGCTGAAGCCATTACGTCTATTTTATAGTGTCTATTAAATGTGTGGGCTGAAGCCCAGCAGGCTGCTTGCACAACTCTTGCATCGAAACTTCCTCCTTATCCGCCCAGGAAGCAGATATGGATCTGGTTGAATGAGCCTTAATTAACTTAGGTTGGATATTTTTTATCCTGTAAGCTTCCAGAATACAGTTCTTTATCCATCTAGACATAGTAATCTTGGATGCTGCATTGCCCTTTGTTCTGCCTTCAGTTAGGATGAAGAGATGATTAGAACATCTAAAGTTTGCAGACCTGTCCACATAAATCTTAAGTGCCCTTACTAAGTCAAGGTTGTGAAAGAGAGTTTCCTTATTGTTCTTTGAGTCCGGACATAAGGAGGGTAGTACCAGTTCCTGATTTATGTGAAAAGGAGAGACAACCTTTGGCAAGAATGAAGGATTAGTCCTGAGGACCACTTTGTCTGGGAAGAACATAAGGTAGAGTTCCTTCACCAATAAGGCTTGCAGTTCTGAAACTCTTCTGGCTGAAGTAATGGCAACCAGAAAAGGACACCTTCAGGTTAGGTGTTTTAGAGAGACTTGGACAGCAGCTCAAAGGGGGGATACATGATGGCATCTAGGACCAAATTTAGATCCCACTGGGCTACAGGATTTCTGAACTGTGGCTTGATATGAGACATGGCTTGCACAAACCTGGCAACATACCGAATGCTTGCAATGTCACGGTCTAGCATGGTGCCCAGTGCGGATACCTGAACCTTGATGGAGCTGGTGGACAGTCCAAAGTCTGCTCCTTTCTGTAAGAAATCTAATACAGAGGTAATTAAAATGCAATCTCTGTGTTTGCTGTTACACCACTGAGCATATTTATACCATATTCTATAATACACTCTGTTAGTAGATATTTTCCTAGCGTTAAGAAGGGTGGAAATTACCTTATCTGAGAATCCCTGTGTAGTTTCAGGTTTTTGATCTCAGTAGCCTTGCCATCAGTTTCCACACCCTTGGAGATGGGTGGGATACGCTCCCCCGAGTTAACATGTCGGGGCAGTAAGGAAGGTGCCACGGTTTCTCTAACACCAAGTTTAGGGCTATGGGAAACCATGACCTCCTTGGCCAGAAAGGGAGGATTGTGATGACTATGAGCTTCTGCCTCTGAATCTTCCGCAGAACTCGGAATGAGAGGAACGGGGGAAAGATGTATGCCAGTGTGAACCGCCAGGGAACCGTCAGGGCATCTACCTGCAGAGCTTGAGCGNCCCTGTACCTCGAGAATTATGCCGGCNTTTGAGCATTGTGCTGAGAGGCTTCAAGGTCGATTTGAGGATACCCCCACCTCCGGGTGATCATTTGGAAGATCTTTGGGCTCAGCCTCCATTCTCCCAGGCATACAGAGAATCTGCTTAGGCCGTCTGCCACTGTGTTTGCGCTGCCCACGATGTAGACAGCTTTTAACTCTTGCAGATGTGACTCTGCCCAGGCTAGGATTTGGTATGCTTTGTCTGCTAGTGCCGCACTTCTGGTGCCTCCTTGGTTGTTGAGGTAAGATACAACGGCCTTGTTGACTGTCTGGACTACCACATATTGCCCTTGAATAAGATCCTTGAATTCTTGACATGCCCGCCTCTAGTTCCTTCAAGTTGGAGTGAAGGACCTGCTGACTTCTGTCCCACATTCCTTGAGCCATGTGAGATTCGCAGATGGCGCCCCAACCTACTGCACTGGCACTATCTGTAGAGATTACTATGGGTGATGCGTAAACAAGGGACTTGCCTTCCAGGTACCGACCTTCTGAGAGCCACCATTGAAGAGAATCTTACTTGATCCGACAGTTGTATGCTTTGATTGGGACACTGACTGAGTTTTTCCCATTAAGACAGAAACTGCATCTGAAGGACTCTCATGGGTAGCCTTGCCCAGGGTACGATGTCTATAACCGAGGACATAAGACCGAGAAATCTTTGGCAGGTCTTTGCTGTGAGCCACGTTGCTCTGCTTGCCTTCTCGATTTCTGACAGGATAATGAACCTTCTTTCTTGAGATATGTGCACCGTCATGGACACTGAATTTATGGTGATTCCCAGATAACTGACTTTATTGGAAGGGCTTAGATAACTTTTGTCTTTGTTGATAACCCAGTCGTGTTCCTGCAGAACTTGAATGACTCTTAAGGTGTGCCACTATAAGGATGTCGTCGAGATATGGCCATAACAGTATTCTTTCTGTTCTGAGTTTGGCTATGACCGGTGCCAGTACCTTTGTAAATGTGCATGGCGAGGTTGCTAGACCGAAAGGCAGTGCTTGGAATTGAAGAAGTTTGCCAAATATATGGAAGCGAAGGTATTTTTGGTGAGTCTTGCAAATAGGCACGTGGAGATAGGCGTCCCTGAGGTCCACAGTGGATAGAAACGTGTTTCTTTGTATGTCTGGAAGGATAGCCTTGATGGATTTCATTTTGAATGGTCTGACTCTTACGTGCTTGTTCAGCCTTCTGAGTCCAGAATGGTCCTGTGGCCTCCTGAGTGCTTTTTGACAATGAAAAATCTGGAATAGACTCCTTGACAGCGTTGCCCCTTGTGCACCTCTACGACGACTTCCTGACGGATTAAGGAGCGAAGTTTGTCTTGCATTGTTTGTAGTTCCAAGGGTTCTGCTGGTGCTGGAGACTGCAGAAATGAATGAATAGGGTTACTTAAAAACTCAATCCAATACCCGGCTGAAATAATATTAAGCACCCACTTGTCTGAGGTAGTGGATTGCCAAACAGTTAAAAAGTTTAAAAGCCTTCCCCCTACTTTCGTCTCGGGGGAGGCAGGATCTTCAAGGTTGAGAGGGGTTAAATGGACCTCCCCTGTCCCTTCCTCAAGATGATCGAAAGGATCCCTGGGGAGATGGTATCCACTGACCTCTTCTGAAGTTTCTGCCAGGACGGTAAGCTTTCGCTTCTTTGAACTCTAAAGAAGGAGTGGCTGGTCTGGAAGCTGCGCGCCTTGGTGTTCTGTCCTGCGGGAGCCATAGGGATTTTCCACCTGAGGATTTAGATATAATATCGCCCAGTCTTTGGCCAAAGAGGTAATCTCATTGGAAGGGAAGCNCCAACAGCTTACTCTTAGAATGGGCATCCGCTGCCCAAGGCTTTAGCCAGAGAGCCCTTATGGCTACAGAAACTCCTGCTCCAATCCTAGCTGCTAGTCTGACAGCGTCCAAGGATGCTTGGCACAAGAATTCCACCACCACATGGATATTCTGTAGAGAGGAAAGGATATCAGCCCTCTCAGCGCCCTCTATAACATCTGTTTGCAGGGAGTGACACCAGCCCCTTAGGATTCTGGTAGTTATGGCCATGGCCGATGCAGGTTTCAAGGAAGCCCCCGCAACTAGATATTGCTTCTTGAGGCCAATTTCTAGCTTCTTATCCATGGGGTCTTTAAACATATTTACGTCCTCCATGGGTAGAGTGGTTTTCTTGGATATTCTCGCTACAGCTGTGTCAACCTTAGGGGGTTCCTCCCAGAGTTTGATCTCGTCCACATGAAAGGGGTACATGCATGAGAACTTCGACTGTACCGCAACTCTGCGGTCTGGTGTCTTCCACTCCTCTGCAGTCACCTCCTTGATGGTCTTGGAAAGAGGAAAAACCTTAGATTTTTTTTTGGTCTCGGAAAACTGGAGATCCTGCCAGGAAGGTTCCTCCTTAGGGTCCTCTATATTTAGGGTCTTGTGTATCAATTTTAGCAGATTGTTGACGAGATCCGGGTTAAAGTCTGCCTCCGCATTGGAGACTGCGGACTCCTCATCAGACAGCAGTGAGACCACCTTCTCTGACGGTCCCTCTTCCTCCGTATCAGAGTGCTCACTGACAGCTGGTTTTGAGATCTGGGCCACCATAGCCGTCAGCTTAGCGAGATCCTCCATGGTGACAAACACGTCACATAAAGTCGACTTATTATGCTTAGTGAGCTCAGCTAGATGAGGAGGAGGCAGAAGTTGCTGGCCTGCCTAACAGTCCTTGCAGACGGTACCACAGTATTTCTAGGGCAGCTGCACGTCACATAAGTGCGGCAGATCCACTGCCCGAGTCCTATAGCGGCTTCCTGCCAGCCGGAAGAGAGGGGGCAGAGCTTAGCACCATGAAGAGACGCGGGCTAGAGTGCCTTGCCTGGAGCGATAGCTCGGCAGAGGGCAGGAGGTAAGGCCCCTCCAGGGGAGAAAATGGCAAACGACCTGACTGGATCCAAGGGAAAGAAGAAAAGACACAGAGGCATGAGCAGCATGGGATCTTGTAGTGCCGGTGTCTTTCTTCTTTCCCCTGATTGGACCATTGGAGGGCTGAACCCATTTGTTTGGACATGGGAGGAGCAGGGGTAAATGTATTTTTTTTTACTTTACAACAAAGGGACATTTTAACAATAAAAATCAATTAACTTATGTTCTCAGTCCTCTGCCAATAAAAAAGCAAAAAAAAATTTGTGTTGATATTGTTAAGCTTTTTAAGTATTTTGAATATTATGGCCTTCTTATTACAAGCAGAGTCATTGTATATCTATATTATTGGTTTCATTTTATGTACCTGCATGTGCTAAATCATTAAATAACTATATGTTCTCACTTGGGGCAGAAGATTCATTTGTTTTTAAATTTTTGATTATCAGAACCATGGATATCCGGATATCCACAACTGCTGGATAACGCCTGAGATATATAAGCATTCAAATAACATTGACATACCCATAAAACTAGTGAGCAGATCCTTGCAACTACATTATATTCAATATCTAAATAAGCAATCAAAAAGATAGTAGATCCACAAGTGCTGTCTTTTTACATTCTGCATGTTCCATATGCTAGGGGTTCCATCCACTCATCTGGACCTGCCCCTGCCCGCCAAAATGGGTGGGGAGGTATATTTATATGAGAAAAAAATATAGAAGTTTAGTTTAAGTAGCACTGATAGTGAAGACAACCTACCACACTCCAGTTTATACACATGCCCTCGTGTTCTACTACATCTCTTTCACTGAAAAATGCCCCCTCCTGCACCTGGTGACGTCCCTTGATATATTTGAAAGGTGCTAGCATATCACCCCTCTCCCTTCTCTCTCGACTCAACTATATTTGTTACCAATCCTATTCTTTAACAGTCTGCAACTGTGTCAAAAGCTAAAATCTAGATAATCTATGTCCAAAGCTACCCCCTTGATCAACTACTTTTGTAACCCAGTAAAAAAATTTAATTAGATTTGTTTGACATGATCTTCCCTCTGCNAAACCATGCTGTTTGGGGTCTCCTAAATTATTGAATTTTAAATATGCAGTTCATTAGTAAAGAGAATAATATTACAATCAGTTTACCACACGTTGTCTATGAAAATAGTATAAAAATGGATCAATCTCACCCAGCTCTTTTGAATACTTGCTCAACGGAGTGGCCTGCCCCGCAGTATGCTTTTTTATATATATGTAGACTNCAGCTCGATGAAACCAGTGGAGACCAGATATCTGATATAAATCCCATCAAGAGAGATTCAAACTATTGACTTGATAATGTCTGTATAGGATGATACACGTCGCCTATCTATATTTTCTTTCTTAATTATATTGGGACAGAGCTGAATACAACTGCTTCCATCTGACCATTGTTTGTCTCTAACATCGCTGCATCGCAGAACCTGTCTTCATTATTGCTGAACCGCCCAGTGCATCGGCTGCAGTGCAGTTTCTTTTTCCGAACCTGTCGTGCTGTTTACACATCCACTCTGCTGATAACCAGTCATTGGTTTTGCTGAACCTGCAAGTGGAGCAGGCAGCTCCTTTGAGCGAGTATTCAAAAGAGCTGGGTGAGATTGATACAATTTATATTTATTTCATAGACAGAGAGTGGTAAACTGATTGATTTTTTTCTTGTTACATTAAGAATATTTATTCTAATTAAAAATATAAGTCTTTATTTCATCTGTAATATTCAGACTGTCCTATACATTGGAATTGTTAACAACAACTATACCTTAGAGTTATATATTCCTTTCTCCAATTTTCACATGAGTAATAAAAACAAGTAAAAATAGATGGGTGGACCATGACAGCTTTCATGGAGGATTATTATGAAAGGTAGAGTATAGTAGTTTTTTAATAGGGATTTCTTTATTATTGATATATATATGTAGAAAAAGATGTTTCCACTTTAATGTCCTTAGCTAAGGATGCTTTGAGCCAATTCAACTTAAAAATAGTAAATCATTTGTCTTTGAATACTTGTAAGAAGGAGTAAGTCTAACCTACAAGACACTTTTGCATGGCACTGCACTGATTGCCGAGGACAGCTTTTTTACCTCCTTGTTGAAAGGAGCGTAAATTAATCATATGATTACCTTGCCAGATACATTTTTTGAAAATGTAGTTTAAATGTTTAATATCTGGTTGAGGGCTTGCATGAAATATAGGAGTTTTGGACATCATTTTGATGAGATTTGCTTGTCCAGTGTAGGACAAAAAGGTAGAGAATTCAATATTTTAAGTTCATTTTCAATAAGGGAGCTTTGGGAGTTGAATTCCCAGATATGTACGTTGTTGGGCAGACCCAGAAAGTGGGATAGAGTGACCCCATACCGGTATGTGCACACTAGGCAATATGTATAATGCAGACCATTTGTCTTTATTAATTTGGAACCAGAAATATCTCCATATAGATCAATGCATTCTAATATACAGTTATAGGAATTATTGGTGTATATTAATATATGGCAGAAGGTTTTCAGCAAAAGCTGTGGATTTAATTTCCATGGAACCTATTTTGATTTCCTAGAAAAAGCAACAGCTGTCAAGGATGCGTAATAGGGAATCAATGGAGATATTTAGTAATAATGGGGATAAGGGTGCCTCTTGAAGATTAATAAAAAAAACACTCACAAAAAAAGAAAATAACACTAAATCAATTGTATTTTATTCACCTAGTAATTTCTGATAAATGGCATGAAAATGCTAGAAAAGTCACATTTCAAGGATCAGAAAGAAATCACAGCTTACACCACAGTGAGAATATTATCAACAATTTTAAATAGTACAAAACTAAAATTAAAATGTATTTTAGGAAATGGGGAAAAGAAGTAAATAAAATTTGTTAAATATTTAGCAAATGTATATAATTTTACAAACAATTTAGAAAAATAATTATATAATAAAATAAGTGCTTACACTATCACACTTGTTTTATTTCTTTGTATAAACCCCATATATTTAGAGACCCAATCAATATTAAATATATGCTATTTTGAAATGCTTAAATCTGTATCAGTAGAGAAATATTCCATATACCTGATTTTCAACTGTATGCCCAGCATATCATACTGTTATTCAAGGTATTTGAGGTATATATGTAATAAACTGAAAAATTGTGCTTTGTGCCTAGTAAAGGAAAAGTGTCAAGACTAGATGAGTGTCATGCACACATTTCATTCTTCTGTTGCACCTTTGTAAGTAACAAACCTATTTTATTCACATTGACTCCCTTCTGCTGTGACTGTGGCAGGCAGCAAACAGCTGATATAAATGGTTCATATTCCATTGCATTAGAAAGCTGGTTTATTCACTCTTCTTATCTCTTAGTCTCTTTCTTGTGGTTTCACTGGCCTCACTGCTTTCGCTAAGGTCTTCCTTGGAAACCTTTGCTTTTTCACCTGGTGGTTCTTTATCGCTGACTTGACCCTTGCTCTTACTTGGTGTTTGCTGCAGGCCAAAAAGCCAGCGACCAATTNGTTTTTCAGCCGGTTCCAATGGAGAGGCAGAGGACCTTGCTACCATCATTGTGACCTAAACACAGAACCAAGATGTAAGAAAAGAATATATTCTAATTTACTATCATTATTGGCAAGGTTACTATAAGTTCCCTTTCCCTGTAGTTAACACTTTTTATATTTGTATATAGTTATGTTTAAAGAGGATTAAATGATTTCAGGANTGGATGTTCTCATTGGTTTCCAAATCAGACTGACAAGAACATGACATAAGAAATTAGCATACAAAATGCTATATATATGAGAAAAAAAAAAGAAAAGAAAAAGAGAAACAAACTTAAAAAAAATTAGTAATAGTTCTTACTTTATGAAAGTGTAGAGATTTAGGTCATCTAATCATCAAATGGATCCACTATATAAAGTATATCTATTTGCATATATCAGTATTAGGTTTAATAGGTTATAGGTTATCCATTTNTATTTACTTTTTCCATAATCCAGGACACAACGTTTAATTTTGTCTAGGTGACAGCATAAAAATGTAGACACCAGACCAGACATTTTTTAAAGCCAATTAGTGTACACAATACGCAACATAAAATGGTTTGNGAAAAATAGCCTTATGTTAATATAGACAACTAGCTAATGAAAAAATACTAATAATAATAATCTTTGCCTGCTGAAGCTGCAGGGGCAGTCAGCATCACTTTAAACAACAGTGCCTTATGGGTAAAATGCTACACTGTGTTTGTAAAGCCATTATNTACTTTTTCCTTGGCTTCACAATGAACAGCCAGTCTTTTGGAAAGTCAACATATTTTGATGTCTTTAAGCTACAAAAAGACCACTAAGTATAACGTTATACATTTTTCCATCTAAGTGCTCCATTATAGTAGTTTTATTATTTTATTATTTTTTTTACACAACCTCTCTATACAAAGAAAAACACCATATCCTGAATAAATGGTCAGGGAAGGGACTCTAAAGTGGTGGGTGGCTCATGTGTAAAATGTCCAAAAAGTGTTTTTCTGTATATTCACCTCATATTAGCACATTTCACTCTGTGATTGTATTAGTAATGGAAATATATGAAGGAAGAATATTCATATTATATTACATGGTTTCATAAAGAATGTGTGTTTTATTTTGTCTAATATAGGTTTAGAATATTTTATTACCTTCTAGTATCTATTGCCTTAAAGAATAGCACAACTTGACAATATCATTATGCAAAGTAAATAATTGAATCACTATTATTTTATAGAGAACGTATAATAATGTATCATATTTAATAAAGACCCTAAAATAATCAATCATTAAATATAATGATATATTATTATATGCTCTCTTAATTTTAATAGAGTGTATCGTAATGTAACAGTTTTTTCCCAAAAATACTGTATATACTNGAATATAAGCCTAGTTTTTCANCATANTTTTTTGGCTTATACTCGAGTCNTGTCCTGTATGATGTCAATAAGTTATCTCAGTTTTTTTAGGTGAAATTAAGTACATCGGCTAANAAAACTATGTACATTGTATGGTGTGTTTTACCTTTAATAAAATAGCTAATCATTTCTGCAGTGCCCCTGAAAAATACATTTCAAACATTATACATATATATTTACCTTTGTAGTTATTAAGAAGATAGTGTAGAAAAGCAGTAGGTGGTGTCTTGCAATCGGAAGTAACTCAAAGTGTTGCATCGTAAACAAAACTGCTCCAACTAAACTAATTTTTACAGGGCTGTAAAAAAATAGAATAAAAGCTATTAAATGTATTAATTGTAGTTTAAGTTATAACTTATTTTATTTTCACAATTGCTATTCTTACTTAAGTAAAAACATAGCACATCCTCAGTACTGTAAAAAACCTATACTGTTTACATACAGATTACAATGAACCAAAGAGCAGATAAAGCTGGGCACTCACTAGAATGATTTTTCAATAAANTGGGATTTTTCCCCATGAGGAAACTGCCATATTATTGGCACCATAGACTGGAACAATAAGCATTCTAGTAAGTTCCCAGTAGACTGGCTAGCTAGTGCCCAGGAAGTCCCCTCCGCATCTGCAGATGGAAGAGGAAGTTCTTTTCTGAATGGAAGGCAT
>JABWIB010004774.1:20692-36619 GCA_016617825.1 Platyplectrum ornatum
CTAACCGGTGAGATTGCAGTGAGACTGAAATGTGGGGATGTTGCCCATAGCAACCAATCAGATTTCACATTCTCCTGTGTGTAAAATGAAACTGAGAGCTTGAATCTGATTGGTTGCTATGGGTAACATCCCCACTTTCCAATCTCACTGCAATCTCACCGCTTAGTAAATATACCCCATAATGTAGACGGTCAATTGAATTGAATTGTGGAGTGCANTAGTTCCCATTAACAGGATGGTTAAAGAACGCATGAAACATTGTGACATAACCCAGTATAGAAGATACACAGCGGCTTTAGAGACTGTTCTTCCTCCAAATAAAAGTGACTGCGAGATGTCAGGAGCACTCTACATACAGGTCCTTCCCGGGAAAGTGATGATATTAAGAGTCTTGTGTTACCTTATGGTGTACTACGCATCCCTCTACGCATCCCTCTACGCATCCCTAGACTGAATTACCCAGCATCAACATTCACAAGACAGTCAAGTAATTTATACCTTAGAGCAGCAATAAAATCAATATTTCATTTCAGAAGCACACACGCTGAATTGTTAAAGTGATGCCTTAGGTTATTATACAGCAGCCTATTCAGCAATAACCTCGGTTATTGTTTTATTGAAAGACGCCTTTTCTAAATCAACTAGAAGGGGCAGCACTTTTACAGACAAGATGAGGGACATATATATATATAGAGAGAGAGACAGAGAGCGAAAGAGAGAGAGACAGAGTGAAAGAGAGAGAGACAGAGAGCGAAAGAGAGAGAGACAGAGAGCGAAAGAGAGAGAGACAGAGAGCGAAAGAGAGACAGAGCGAAAGAGAGACAGAGCGAAAGAGAGAGAGCGAGAGAGAGCGAAAGCGAGTGAAAGAGAGAGAGAGTGATCCTGTGACTTGTTGACTTATCTACTATACCCAGAAGTGCTGCTGGGACACAGTGTGTGTGTGTATATATATATATATATATATATATATATATATACACACACACATACACACACATACAGCATATACACATAACAAGGCCACAATTTGTGACAACAGCCAGGACTATATGAAAGAAATAGCTGTAAATGGTTTCATTGAACTAACTCTGCATCTGTCCACTTATTTGCACATGGTCCATTATTCATCCATTATTGAGTCATTCGACCATTATTTGCCGTCTGAAGAGTCCAGGAGACTCCCAGAGATCAGGGTGACCGGCATCTGTAGACTCCATGTGGATCTATACAATCTGTAAAATGCCTTTATATCATTCCAGCGATACCCGCTTAGCCGACACAGTAATAAACGGTATTTAAACGGTTATCCTAATGTAGGTGGATGGGACAGGGGCCAGGTGCGGCCCAGGCAACGGATCCTCCGCTGGACGATGGATCTGTCCATCCTATATGTTCTAGGGAGGATTATACAGTATGTTTGGACATAGACACATAGATGTGGTGTGTGTTGTGAATCCTGTGGTACATTAGTTAGTAGACAGCAATCCCCTCCCTCCGCAGAGGACAGACACAGTAAAAAGCAATCTGCCTTACCCTGGGAATACCTTCCAAGCAGCCTTCTCCATGTACAGCCACACAGCCAATGCAATTATACAATCTAATGAACTGAAACTAATGCAATTTCAAAAATCTTTATAGCTAATGAAAAACAGGTTTTTCCCTCCAGATTATGCTGGATGCTGACTGAACAGTACAATGGCGCATACCACATAATACCCCCTTATATATAGATATGTAAAGGATGTTACAGGAGCGGGTGCTGCCTGCTGTGTCTAATGGAGGATGGACAAACAAATATTTATAGACGACAAAGCCTGGGGCTGGGAATAAGCAATGCTTGTAATACCAACAGGGTGCAGGAGCGCCAGGTGTGGTGGAATACCTACGTGTAATGTATTTTTTGAGAGTAATGAAATAATGGAAAATATATGGAATTAATGGAAAATATGTGTTTTATAACCCTTTACAAGATTCCGCCATGTTATCTATATTCAGGAAAGAGCATTAATTATTCGTTCGTACAGATGTGACACTTTATATCATTTGAAAAATACCGTCATGTCACGGTAAGCATGGCTGCTCCGCCACATGTACATATCGGGAATGTGTCAAAGGCTGCACTAATGCGCATCAGCACACAGGTTGCCAGTGACAGTGGTTATCTTCTGCACTGATACGCCACCTAGCTGTTACTGTTGGAATTGCAATTTTTTAGAGTTACTGACAGCATGGTGCAAAATAATATTAGCATGCTTTCAGGATGAACCCAGCGCCATGGCGGTATGTTTTAAAGTGTCACATCTCTACATTGTTTATCAGAATCATCCCCTGGCTATTTCAGGGTAAAAAATATATACAAATAAAAAGGTTTCTTCTTAATAAATATTATTTTTTTAAAATGTGTTTTGTTTTATTCATTAAAAAAAAAATGGTTTTAAAGTTCCAGTGTCGTAGCGGTATATGATTTTTACAGTAATAAAAAAAAGCAACAAAAACCCCATCTAAATAATTTTTATATCAATGGGCAATGGTGTAGTAGCGAAATGTTTTTGTTGCTTTTTTATGTATGGTGGAATACCCATTAACATGAATATTTATCGGTGGTCGCTGTAGTAGCAGCATGTTTTTGCTGCTTTTTTGGTATTACTCTAAAAATATCCAATCAATCACTCTTTATATAATTTGATAACACATCATACTTTATCATTTTGCTGTCTGTTATATTTTTAGCCACTGTTTCATAATTTTTTTTTCATTTAAATGACATTTGTTATGAGATTATTATTTTATTGGCTATTTTTGTAGCATATTACTCCCGAATGTTCCTATCCCAGCGGCTCACTGACCTGCTTGCATTCCAGTTTGTCCTGACTAGCCCGGAGACAGGGTTTTGGTTTTTTTTTTTTTAATTACTGTATTTATTTTGTCAGTGTAGAGTTTATAGTACATATAGACAGAATTTCGGAATTTGGATAGAAACAAATGTAGGCGCGACATGAAGATGTTTGGAACTTATTTGTCCAGTCTCTGCATTACAGGATATGCTTTAAGAAAATAACTAAATATTAACATTCCTACAAAGGGGGCACTCACATTAGATAAAGTTCCTAAACCTCATATATTATAAAAGTAAATGTTATTAGTAAAATACTAAATATATACTAATAAAATTTAGTTTATATGAGGTTTAAGAACTTTATCTACTGTGAGTGCCCCCTTTGTAGTAGTAGTACAAAAGAGAATAAAGAAAAGGACTTCTTTTGTATAGGTGTACTCGATCCTATCTGTAGTTCATCCCCAAGCGAATTATTAAACCACCATGGGTGGGTTTGTGTACACCACGTAATGACGAGGATAGGAGCATTGCAGTGAAGAGACGGCTGGGTCGTGGCGTCGGCAAGACGCACTGATTACTGATAGGCAGGAGGTCACGTGAGGTGGAGACAACACAGGAGAGCGTTGGTAGCGCGATCAGTGGCTAGGCTGCCGGTAAACACGTGATATGAAGCAGGAAAACCACTCGTATGCGGCTTCATGGAAGAATAGGCTGCATATGCACATGTGACTCTTGGAAGAGTCAGGATTGGATGACATAAACTATATAAACAAGGCTGTTGCCCTGGCCACACAAAGCCTTGAAAAAGCATAAGCGAAACCTGCGTTGGCGTATAGCTCATGGCCCCAATATTAGATTAATTTTATTTCATTTAAAATGCTGCTACCTTTGAATTCTATTTTATAATGTAAACTTGTATGTCCTCCCACCCACATGGAAAATTGAATGTGTATGAAGGGGAATTGGATTTTTTAACACCCACCTGTTAGCATACCAATGCAATACTTATGAGTCCATAATCAATTCATTGGATTGAACAGTGCAGAATATGAGAACATCATACAAAGAGGGGATTATACAATCACCACTATTTTAACCACAATATTTCTCTATATTTTTAATAATTCACTTGTAATAAAGACCTCACACAATTTTTAATAAAATGTATTAAAGCTGGCCATACTTCGTTCCCGTGGATAATCGGCACCGACAAACGGGGTGATTTTCCCTAGGGAAAATCACACTGTTTCCAGGCCATCCACGGGAATGACTTCGTTCCCATGATGGCCTATAGGGGGGAAAAAAATACCTAAAAAAAAAAAGAAATAAATTAAATAAAAATACACTCACCTGTCTGATGTCTTCGCTGGGCACCACAGCGGTGCCAAGCACCTTCTCCCTGTGCTGCGGCTTCTCCGTCTTGCACAGAGAGGACGCTGAAAATGCGGGACGCCGTCACGTACATACAGCGTCCTCTCCGTGCAGGAAAGAGACACCGCAGCACAGGAGAAGGTGCTGGGCACCGCTGTGGTGCCCAGTGAACACATCAGACGGGTGAGTATTTTTATTTAAATTATTTCTTTTTTTTATTATTTTTTTAATTTATTTTTTTCTAAACAAACGAACATCGTGATCAATCGGGAAATCCGACTGATCACGATGTTCNTTTGTTTAGGTTTCCCGGCATTTAGTCGCCGTTGGGGGATTTCGGTCGTGGCCATACACAGACCGTATTTTACAAAATTCGGCCCGTGTATGGCCACCTTAAAGGTTATATTTTAATAATTTCTCTGGGGGAACTACACAAAAGGAACCCTTCTCTTTATTCTCTTTTGTGCTACAATTAGATCTTGGTTCTTGGTAGCACCGTCTCCAAAGCCTGTGGGTGACAACAATGGGGGGGATTTGCCTATGATCCCCAATATGTTCAGAGTTGTATGAAATAAATGTAATAAACAAAATTTGTAAACCAATGTTCGGACCTCTTTATCCGTATGTATTCATGTACCATAATACTAGTAACTTGTTATGGCTCTGGTCACAGATAGCCCTGTCCATCATCTTTTCTAATGAATGATGCATAATAGATAACTCTTCCCAGACACTGATTAACATATAACATTTTAGTAGCATGAACAACACGGCAGAAGGTTATCAGGAACAGATACTATGAGCTGCAATATAATCATCCACATTAATGAAAGTGTTAGGCAATTTATGACTGCGAAAATGCCAAACCTGGAGCCATATAATGTTCCGATAAATCATATATAAGGAGAACGTCAGCCTCAGCCTCCTTAAATGAATGCAAGAGAAGCTGTAATTGTGTAGCTTAAGCAGGGGAAGGAAAGGCATTAATTAAATTACATCCGCTAATTAGCTTGTCTTGTCATTTTAATTCTGTGTGCTCTGTTCACCAGGCTAGATAAATCAAGTGTGCCAGCCTCACACCGACACTAATACATTTCATTCCAACCCCAAATGACATTTCTGCACAAAGTTGGAGGTTAATGCTTCATCAGTTTTACTTAGTGATGATTTGTTTAGCCTGCTTGTTTACAATACGGTCTGCCTTCCAGAAATGAATTTACTTTAACTAGTAGCAAACATAGCGTCCAGAGAGCTGTCCATCCATTAAGACCATTGAGATTAAAGAGCTTTGCAGAGTGTTTATGGTATGGTATGGATTATAGATATAAGGAAAGGGACCATAATATATGTAGATATATATAGCACACATACTGTATGTTTAATCAGCAAAGGTGGGGAGCTATAGCATAGAGGGGGAGGCACAACTCTGCCCAGGGCGCCCAGAGACCTATCACCACCCCTGCATTGGAGCCTCCCCGTTCCTGCCATCATAAAATAGGTCCCATGACTCTGGACATTAGACTGGATCTAGGCCTAGATTCACTAAACTATGGTAATGGAAAAATGGAGATGTTTTAAGGGGGTTGTTCTAGATGGGAAGAGGTGGAGGGACGTAGAACACTGTATTTAGAAGGGATGTCCGATACAAAGCCAGTTTTTATTACTAGAATTGTCAGAATAGATTGCAAGTTATTCCAATACGCCAGATACACCAGTAAAGTGCATGACAGAGGGTTGACCTCAATGGACCAGAATTTAGGCACTATTTACTTAGTCCGACTTACTCAGGTGGACAAAACCATATTGAATTGAAGGGGGGTAAATTTCATTAGTTGCAATCAGTATTACAGGTGAGAGATTTCAGCATTTTTGAGTAAGTTGTAAGTCAATATTGCTTAAATTCTGAATCTGACCCAAGGAGTGTTAAATTATCTATGGAGTTTGTTTAATGGTTCAAGTTTTTTTTTTTTAATAATCTGGATCAACAAGTCTAATTAAAGTAACCCTGGCATCTAACACAAGCACCAACACTGCTGAGTGTGCCATACCTAACATTCTACATCTGCAGATACATTTTCCATGTTATAAGAAAAGGACTCCCTCAATGGCATCACACGTGTCTCAAACACGAATTCCTTTGTGTTCACACTGGTTCTTCTGCTGATCTAGTGCAAGTATTTCTGCAATGGGCACAAACACACACAACTTAAGAGTCAAGCTGACAGCTGCCACTCTAATATCATTATGACACCAAGCCCTGCAGTATGTAAATTAAATATTAGCAAACTGTACAAAGTGATGAAAAGATCCCGGCCCAGGGAAACATTGTGACATTGAATAAAAACAACTGCAGTAAATGGGAGTTCTGAAATTCGAATCATCAATCTATGTTTCAAGATTTATTTATGTGTCAGTGTGGCGAGGAGCTTTCCAGCCGAATACATTTATTACATTCTGAGAAGCAGTGTTCAGCGAAGTGGCTCCGCCAGGATTCTAATAACTCCGGGGCTATACTCTAATGCTTACGCTTAGTGCCACAGATTAGCCTTAAGTACAAAAAAAACCCATTCACATCTTACATATAGGCTCAATGATACCGTGTATGACAATTCTCACCATGGTTTACACAGCTCTTCATAATAACATGAGTGAACATTGATATTAGGCTGAATAGCTGATCCAATACGCAGCTGATTATGGGCTTGATTTATCCAACAGGGCCCTTTTCTATCCTTTTGTGATGGTGTTGGTGTTTGGGTTGTCGTAAAACAGCAAAAGAACGTGCTGACAGGCTTTGGTAAATCCTATTAAGAACTGGATAGAACTCTAATTACCCATGATGCATTGAGAGTGGGTCTTAAAAAAACCACTGGGGGTCCACTGTACTGGAAACACTGGCTTTAATTTGGGAATCTCCTGGAATTGTTAGAGTGGTATTTAAATATGTATTGGCAAGCATTTTCCATAAACAAGTGTCACAATTTATAACAAACATATGAAACAGTGAAGCCAGAAGCAGTGGGAATAGGAGACAAAGGAGACCCTAAAGCCAATGAATCACATAGAAAATCTAATTAAGAGAAGAGGGAATAAATAAGAAAATGGAAAACACCAACACCTGTGGTAGTGGAAGGGACATGTCACACATGGGAATTTGCTAATGCCAGAAGCTGGACCATCATTTAGATTATACCCTGCTCATATTACCTTAAAAAAAAGCCAGGGTTTTCATGAAATACATTCTTTAAACCCTGGGTCTGTTACGCCGGGTTTAAGAAGGAGTTTGGCAGAAAAGTCGCTGACCTGGGTCAATAAATATGCAGTGTGAACAGCGCTCTGTTTGAAAACCCTGGGAATTTGCAGGGGAATGCCATCATAACATGGTATTACCCAGGACACCCCCCTCCCTCCTCTGCACTAAGAACACCAGTGGCAGCCACACTAATCTAATACTATGACGATTTCCAACAACCCATTTTCTATGTATTCCAGTCAAATTACCACTGGGCCCAGACAGAGGTCCAAGAACCACCAGTGTTTCTAGTACGAGAACCCTCTAGGGGTAATTAACTATCACAGCCAACAGATTACTGATGTCTGTATGACTTTCAGTAATACATACATACATACAGGGAGCCTCCCGCAATCTCTTGGTGGTGGCCCTTTAGTACTTGGGGGAAGGAATATACTTTATTGCAGCATTTATATACTGTATAACAATCTGTGTATATGTACACACTATAAAGGGCTCTGTCTAGATTACTGGCAGATTCTCCAAATTATTGCCTAGTGTGTAACCAGATTGCATATACTTTTAAAATTTTGCGGCCATTGAAGACATATATAAAAAGTTATGTAACAGCTTTGAGTTTTATGATTCGGTCAACCAACACATTGACGGAGATCGCCTCACCATAAACCTGCTTCTACTACAAACGTTGAATAATATGATTTGAAATTGTAATTTAAAAACCAATCTAAGAATTACACAGATACGTTCATGGTGTTCACAGATCTCATATAAATTCATGTAATGCGCTAGTCTGCAGAAATAAGCTTTTACAGTGATCACAGACCCCATCAAATACACAGAGCATGGTCAAGACTTAAATCAGTCCTTAATTAGTTCATTAACAGTGATCACTGGCCACACAGTCATCAGCCTGTGACACCATTTCTGAATGAACACATTTAAAATCCATTCAGCAGATATTAATAACACGAAGGTTGGTTCACATGTAATGCACAGCCTCCTAACAGGAGAACACAACTCACCATATATACAGCAAATCTCATTTATTTATTAACATTGTATTTATATTGCTATTGGTTCCATGTTGTGAGGCAGAAGTAGTATCCATTCCAACATATTTTAAAGAAATGTTATCCCACGCAAAACCCAAACAGATCATGTAAAGTATGACAGTTCTGTAGTATAATGTAAAGTATTTACACGTATGTGCCGGATTTACCCGAGAACATATCTCCTGAGGTCTCATATCTGGAAATAAACGCTTGTCTGAGCCATGAAGTGAAAGTAGAACTTTAAAGTAATTGTACGGATGTGACACACTGACAGAACACAGACCTCAGCTCCAACAGGAAGAAGCAGCCGGTGGGTTCAAATATCAGTAAGAGCAGAGCCGACATCATGTCACATCCACTGTACAATGAACAAATGGCGCCATATACAGAGGAGACACAGAGGAAACACAAATGATCATTTTATAATAGAAAGTGACAGTAGTGTCCTTTTAGATGACAATAGATGCAAAGCACATGTTTCCAGGACACACTTTCTGTCCGTCTGGTTTTCATTTACACAACAACATACAAGTCTAAGTGGATTTACTCTGGGTTGCCAAATCTCTTAAAATGTCAGTGAGACTCCCAAATTTCCGGCAGATATTACTGTTACACTGTTATTAGACTTGGGCTAGAAAACATCATCTCTCAACTCTAATACTGTATGCAACAAAATGTACCACCCCTGCAATTCATCATGGTTTTGCCCACTCTTGAGTAAGTTATTAGTAAGTCAATAGTGCTGAACCTGGTCCAATAATTTTTTTAGATACCGTCACGAGCAGAGCACTACACTTTCTAGACTTTATATTTTATAGACTAAATGGGTAAGTACAATGACGTTCCTAAATGACAACATAAGAAGATAGTTCGCACAGATGAATGCATTATGGATATTCAATTGACGTTGAAGGTCGTTAGATAACGATTCCCCTTATTGTATGTATGTTACCGATGCTTAAAGCGTTCATTACAGTCCTCTCCACAGCCACGCAGTTCATCCCTGTTCTGCAGATGGATGGACTCTAAATACTGTTGTGTAAAACGCCATGACACTTCCTGCTGGGGTTGTGAGAATCAGTGCGGTTGCTTAGTGAAGACAGTGTACAAATTTAGACATTTTCCCCAAGGCAACGTGTCACAATTGTGATAATTGCCACAGGAGCCAGGACACTGGCCCGATCTCTACAAATGTGTTCTCAGGCAACGCGAGGCACCAGCGAACACATAGATTAAGAGGTTTATATTTATGTACATTACATGAAACAATCAGTACAAAGCACCTCTTAGCCCAAAAGCTTACAGTTTAATTAAATGTGTATAAGCTATATAGAGCTGCTCGATCTGGAGAGATTAGACGTGTGGAGGCTTTTAATCGTTCATAGGCTTTGCATATCACCTTGGCTTTCCCTCGGGCACATTGTTTATGTTTGCTTTTATATAGCTGCCAACGTTATAAATTATTTTCCAAGGACAGTTTGTTCCTTAAGTGCTTCACGCGCAGCGAGTACAATGCCCCTCGCCATGTGTACTGAGCTGGAAAATGCACATATTACTTTGTAAGAATTCCCTGTAGGACAGAGGATCATACGTAGCAGACCCTCCAACATGACCCATTCCACCAGGTACAAAATACTCTGTTCTGGAACTTCCAGCAATCAGTTACTATGGTAACCACCATTGTTACATTACTCAGACATCAGTTAGTTCGTTATAACCAGGTGAGTGACAGCTGAAAGCCCAGGAGCGGAGTATTATGTACCTGGTGGAATGGGTCACGTTGGAGGGTCTGACGTAGTAATATATACATTAAGCGTTAGGAATACAGTATAGTACATTCATTCCATCTTCAGATGTGTGGAACACTGTGGTGTTTGCTGCAATGGTGTGGTGACCCGGGCCAGGGAGGCTGAAAAGTGGGGATGTTGCCCATAGCAACCAAATCAGATTCAACCTCTTAGTTTAATTTTACATACTGCAGAATGTGAGCTCGGATCTCATTGGTTACTATGGGCAACATCCCCACTTTTAAATCTCTCTGGAATCTCCCTGCTTAGTGAATTTAGGTCTTGGACTAATTGCATACGTCCCAACTGTCCCGCTGTCCCTCCCGCCTCCCACATTAGCCGCGTCATCAAAAAGGGGCGTGGCTTGAGCGAGAAGGGGCAGATCCAAGGCACGCCGGGGGTGGAATCAGGGTGCGCCAGGGATGGAGTCGGGCGGGGCTTATGTGTGCCGCGCGCCGGAACCTGTATGTTGGGAGGTATGTAATTGTGGTCTGTTGCTGAAACAGTGATGTAATATAATTGAAACCAAAAACCAGCAGCATGGGGGTGGGGCAGAGGGTGTGGTATTTGTAAATCATACCAAATTCCCCTCCCCTGTAACGGCAAAGCCCATAAGACTGCTATGACATGGCGGATGTGATGTCATCAAGCCTCAACCATTTATAATACGAAATTCAGGGAGAACAGATGACCCTGCAAACTCAGTACAGAAGGGGAGAAAGACATTTTAGGTATTTAAATGAGAGGGTCGAAATAATATGGAAAAATGTTTAGGGTGACCGGGCTATAGAAGATTAGTTTACTTCAGTATTCCCAAACAAAATAGAGGAGAAGGGACCAAATAGCCAAAATATGGATACATAGGAAACGCAAAAGGGCAGAATGGGACACAATGAAGGATAGGACAGGGCTAGCTGCAGAAGACTAGAAGATAGTCATAGCTTATCTAGACTACAGAAGGCTCACATTCTCCAGTATGTAAAATGAAACTGAGAGCTTGAATCTGATTGGTTGCTATGGGCAACATCCCCACATTTCAATCTCCCTGCAATTAGTAAAAAATACGTCCATGTCAAATCATAAGCTGGAACATTTGGGTCTGGTTACATGAATTCACATCACTGCATGTAAATTAAGTACTGTATTTGCTGGCGTATAAAACTACTTTTCAGCTCCGAAAAACATGCCTGCAAGTGGGGGGGTCGTCTTATACGCCCGGTATCTTTCTCTGAGGTATGAAACATCCAATGCTCCATAGATAACCACTAGCTGTATACATGGTCCTATGGTGATTATCTATAGAGCATTAGATGTTTATTACCTCAGAGATACCCTGTGACCCCAGAGTGCAGTGACAGAATGAACTCTAAGACACATCCTCCCCCCTCCTCCTCTCCAGGAGACTTCAGCAAAATGTCAGTACAGAAGGGATCATACAGCAGGGGATCATACAGCAGGGGATCATACAGCAGGGGATCATACAGCAGGGGATCATACAGCAGGGGATCATACAGCAGGGGATCATACAGCAGCGGATCATTACAAACTCTATATTTTGAGTGGAAATGTTGGGGGGTCGTCTTATACACCCAGTCGTCTTATACGGGTAATTATTAACAAATACACCCCTAGGAAGGCTACCACTATAACAGCCACAACATCATTTAAATAGTAATAAATAAAAAGCTCTCAGGCACTAGGGTAAACTGGCTGCAGTCATATAAATAACTAATAAAACACATAATAAAACAATATTTATGATATTTATAAGTGGTTATTACCATTATAATATATACTGTTTTATTGCCATTTTTATGACTTGTTTGTGTTGTATATGATATTTATTGGGAGCTGCATGTTGATCACCTCTTACGAGGGTCACTTTAGCACAGCTTGTGATTCTCTATTTGATGTAATTATTATGTCGGCCAGATATGCTCTGACATTAAAATATGTATCAATGAAAATGAATTGGAAGCAATGCTTTTATACAATCCTGTATGAAATCATCCTTCTGCCTGATACGCACTTAGCAAAGTCCGACACAAATACAGTCACACAAATCAAAGTAATGTCCTGTTAGTGTATACTGTATGCAATGGATGTTATGGTCCTGATGTGATGATTCATAGAGGAGAGTGATCCATATGTGTGATGCTTTGGCACTTACTGACTCAGCCCTTAGAGCATGCTGGGAGTTGTAGTTTTAAAACACCTAGAGAGCCACAAGCGATCAACAGTGGATCTCGATATATGTGTATATGATATAGTCATTCAAAGCCATAATGGATGGACAGCACAGGTCCTCCAAGACCAAATAAACACGTGGAGACATATTTATATAATTAACAGCAACTAACGTAACATAACAGACGCGGTGACATGTCACAAGGGCTGTGCATTCACACACCCGTCCCTGTCACCCTTGCCACAGGCACAGCTGAGTATGTGCGGCCGCTGTCTTTGAAGTGTCTATGGGCTGCACTGTGAACCTGGGTGTTATGAGCAATCTGGCGGAGAACTAAAAGCTCCATCAAACACAACACAGCGGTTACTGACACATAGCCAGCGGCCGGCTTACAATTACTTTCCATGGCAAACAATAGGATTTTCCTGGAGAAAATTATGGTATACGAAGAGTTTGGAATCCGCAGCTGAAATAATACAAATTATTATACAATGTATTAATGCTAATTTCCTTTACTGCACATATAATGATAGGGCCACTGAACACAACACAAATACTGGTCAGAGGGATTCATTAACACCACGAAACTGTGGGTCCTACCCTGAACATCTCACAAGTCCTCATTAATGTACATGTATACATAGGGCATGGGCTTCACAAGATGATTTACCCTGTTCTGGAATAACAGCAGCATGGTTTCTCCTTCACAACACAATTGACAGATGTGTGAGACAATAAAAGTACTTAATGGCTGAATGTGGCCTATATATTCCTTCCATCCCCCTAATTGCATAGCTCCCAACATTTAGCGAGGTCGTCTCCTAAGCCACGCCCATGTCGCGGCTCTTTTCCTGCCGGGATCATGGCAAAATTTATATTTACATTTTTTTAAAAATTGGAAAAACCTCAATGCCTACCAGTCAACTTATCACGGACAAACTGGTAGGTGGGCGGGACAGTCACCCAAAAGATGGAAAGCACCTCAATAACAAATGGAGTAAAAAAAACAAAACTGACTGGGATATCAGAACCAAGGCACTCACTCACATACACAGCAAACAGAGCAGGGACCCAAGGACTGAGGCAGGAGAGGGCAATGGAAGAACCCCAGGGTAATGAGGGTAAAGGAGAACCGCTCAGAATTTACTCAGAGATACAGAACCAACAATAGATGTACAGAGCACACAAGCTGCCGCCATTACCGGCAACTTGTGACTGAGCTGCCAGTCTTTAAATAGAAGCTGCTAGCTGTTGATTGGCTGGTCTGATGTGCTAATTGGAGGTGTCTTGACTAACATGGAGGTCGCAAAGCGATAGGAGAGTGTGCGCGAACATACTATGCAGACGGCATCTATCCACATGACTAGTTTGGGTGACGTCAAACATGTGACACAGGCCTTCAGGGGGAACGTCATAAGACGCCGTGGAGAACTACAAGGTGACCAATTAGCTTCCACCCTTGTTGTCTTTACCAGCTGTATCTGCAGTCGTTCTTGATCCTTGTAATATGACCGGCAGACCAGACTCCAAGCTGGTAACTGGATGGGCGCTGAGGTATAACCTTAAAAAATGGGACTGCTTGGTAAATATTTTGTCTTAGGGGTGCCTTGAAAAATATGGAGACCCCAACGACGCCTGGCACTGAGGAAGTTAGGAAACCACTGTTCTAGAGTCTGCCTACATGTCGTGTTGTTTGACAAGTCTTCCACATTAAAAGGTTAAAATGCTGAAATAATGAGCGTGGCAATATTGCAACTGAATTTAAGTTGTGAAGAAATCAAATAATTTATGTTCTAATACGGAGATGAGGAAAACTGCTGACTGAAATGACCGCGTAAATCGGTTTTATATTATATCAATATAATATGGAGAGCAGAGCACTTCCAAACCACACATGAAAGTGATGGATCTGGCACCAATGTGTGCAGACGAAGCAAATGAAAAGAAAAATAATCATCATCACAATAAAAAAATACCACGTAGATTACCCCATTAGTAAACAGAGCCGCGAGGTGTTGGCTGATAGCTTTACAAAGATAATAGTGAATGAACAATTTACTGCAAAGAGCTAAAGTGTAAGAGCTGGAACTTAAGCACTTAACGAATGGTACCGTTAAATGCTGATGAAAAAGAATCATAAAGGGCCATCTAAGCGGGATCTCAGGGATCGTAAATGTAACTGTTACCACTTTGGAAGATATTTTCCTAATGTCTTAGCTACCTCTAAAGGCATAATGGCCAGAATCTCACTTCTCCCATTACGGTCATCCCGCTGTGAGGCTCTGGGGGTGAGGGGTGAAAATAGTGGTTATAAAAATGAAACATGTAAAGGTTACAGACCAGCGATTATTCTGCTTTTATCATATGATCATATGAGCCCTGTAGCTTGTCTAGTAGACACTATGGACATAACCACTATACCCTTCCCTTAGCAGGGCTTATCACATAGACTCTCATTGTTTAGAGTTAGGACCCCCTTAGCAGAAAAGCCTTGACGTGGCGGGGGGCTTCATCACATGCTTGCAAGAATGTGTAAACTGATGCTTCTGCTTTTATTTTACAGATAGAATAGCATAATCGGTTACTGGTAACTGCAGTGATGCTGGGGCATTTTTCCTGTTTGTTTTCTCTGTTAGAGTTACCCCTGCCTTTCATGCACCTGCAGCTAACTTACACATTGATTTGAGCAACCACCACCCTGTGTATATACTTATCACATAGTGACATAGCTGATGAGGTTGAATTTAAAAAAAAAAAAAAAAGCAGTCTATCACGTTGAACTCATCTGGGATCTCCTCCATTCCTAATCTTATAAATGAAGTTGGTCCAGATGAAGCAACAGCCAATCTGGTTCAATATGCCATAGCTCCCTCCTGACTATGGTAAGATTTTACTTACTGGTCATAACTCTGGACACCTTTTTCCTATACAAATCTGTCTAACTCTTTCTTAAATATATCTATAGAATGTGTCATCATAACCTTGCCTGGCAGTAAATTCCACATCCTCACTGCCCTTACTGTAAAGAACCCTTTCCTCTGCTGGTTGTGAAACGTTCTTTCCTCATATCTTAGTGGGTCACTGCGTGTCCTCTGTACTGTCCTTAGAGTAAAAAGTTTCTATGATGATGCAGGAAGACCAATCAGGCCACAAGCGGGTTGGCAATTAGCTAAAGCCAGTTGCCGGGGTTAATCGGCTGCTCCACTCCCATTGCATATAAAAAAGGGAAACAAACAATCGCCAGCCAGGACAGGTTTTAGAAATATGCATCTAGGTTTTAAGTGTGCCTGTGACTTGTAGTCCATGATACCGTGTTTCACCAATAATAAGACCCACCCCAAGAATAAGCCCTACCCTAATTTTTGTAAAACTGTCCAAAATAAGCCCTAAACTGAAAATAAGCCCTAGTGAATTCCCAGTTTGTAAAAAAAAAAAAAAAA